>CAUZXS010002342.1:0-2500 GCA_963585895.1 Sepioteuthis lessoniana | reverse complement strand
TCCACGAGAACACAAATAAAACGGAGTAAATGTGTTTTAAACGAGAAAGGGCCATCACTAATCTCAGTGGCAAAATTCTGAAATAAGTCACGTACATTGGTGTCATTGGCCCTTTTAGTAAAAGTATTATTAACATACGACTTGCAAGGGCGTGTACAGCAACCAATAGGTTATCGATTATTTGGAAATCAGACATCTCTGATGATATAAAACCAGTTCTTTTTAAGCAGTGGCAATGTTAGCACTATTGTATGGATGCACCACATAGACGCTAATGGAACAAACAGAGAAAAAGTTCGATGGGAACAACAGGAGAAGAATATGAAATCCTGGGAAATGGTAGACAATCCTTTGAATTTTAAAGAACCTCCTTAAATTCGGTCGGCGAAGGGCCAGACCATTAGGGTGTGTTGGGTAATTAATAGAAGTGGCCGTGTCGAACGTCAAGTAAGCGGATGGGGAGCGTCTTTAACCCCAAGAAAATTGTCCAATATTTGTGCTGTGAGAGTCCCTTACTATGTTCTTTACTCCTTTACTGAGCGCCAAAACTAAGGTGTATCGTTGATGTCGGCAGAATTTCCCGAGACGACCAAGTAACCATTGAGCGCGAAAATGAATCCTCAGGACATCAGGACATTCCGTCGACATCTTTACCCCGAGGGATTTCCGACCCGTGGTAAGAAGATAAGGTTTTATGAGTCTTAACTTTGCCGGTATAAATGTACTGAGAATGAGAGATGAAGGCTCTGCTGTGCGAGGGCTTAGTGAAATCAGAAACCAGTGTGTAGTTGCTACCGTGGTGCAACACTGATCTCATTTGCGTCAAGTATAACGAGGCACTGGAGTACGAGTATGACGTGATTTCAGCATTTGGCTAACGCTGGAGTCTTACTGTTAATTGGACGAAGCCTGCATGCGGATTTTAATACTGTCTTTCCTGCATTGGCCAAATGAGTAGGGTGTTCACCAATGGCCCGGGAGACTGGGGTTCACTCCCAGGTCGAGCCATACCAAAGATTAAAAAAATGGTACTTGATGCCTCCTTGCTTAACACTCAGCATTATAAGATAATGATCAAGGGTAAAGTGGAGCAATCCAGGGAATGGAGTAGTGCCCTCTCCTACACCTCGGTGTAGTAGCTATTGAAAAAGGAGCCTTCAGGTCAACCACGACTAAGGTCGCCAAGCTTACTTTTACTTGCTGGTGAGGTCATTTAAACATTTGTACCCCATACACCTACACTATATATATATATATATATATAACCCAGTTAACTGGGGCTTTAGAATACACCGGCAAAATCTCTACAATAGGGCAAGTCCCCACGAATGCATCGGATGGTGAGGTTCAGTTCTGGAGTTCTGGGGAATGCGGAGTATCCGTTCACTGCCATAACTACCAGGTCCCTTTTAAACTCGGAATTGTAGTACTTGTATGGGTTTCCTCAATGGGGAAACAAAATATCTTTATCTATTTAACAATGTGCAAACAAATTGTCAAATATAATTGTTAGTTTTTCATAGCAATAGTTGAAACAGATTAACTGTGTTCAAATTAACCTATTTGTGGTAGATAGTAAAAATTTATACCATGTAACTTGATGCAAAATAAATTATTAATACGAAATAAAATGTTTCGTCTCAAGAGAAAAATTCAATAGGAAGGCATATTATATGAAAAAAAAGTACATGCAGTTTCTACAAACGATATAAAAATCACAGATGTAGTTTTGCGCACGAAATATATAGACACAGAACTATGTGTGGGAAACTAAAAAAAAATCAGGGACACATCTTATATCAAAATGGGAGATAGCATAAAATGGCGTAAACATAAGGCAAGTGATAATATTGAAATTTATGCAGAGAAGAAAAACTTACTATCACTTTCAACAATAATCCAAATTAATTACTTAATCTAAGGTCGGAAATACTTGATGTTTGTAGACATGAAATATTTGTTTGTTAACTTGGTAAAATATGGCATTTTTAATGCTAATTTTATTCTTTCTGGAGGCTTTTTAATCAATACAAAGTAAATTGGTCCAAAACTTCTTTGATCATAATTATCCTGATGATCCGTATTGGGAAAACCTAGGTAAATTACTACTGACTCTGTGGGTATTCGTATTCCACTCTACTTAGGGATTTGAACACTCTTACTCTTGTGTTAAGGAATTCTGTCGATGTTTTTTTTTTTTCTTTTGACTAAGTATACGTCATTGATTGATTATTTTCAAAATATACGAATGTTTTTAGTTTTTCTTTTTCAATGGATTTTTTTACAGACATCAATTCTTTTGTAAGGCAGACCTGACCAATAAAATAAAACGCATTTTTCCAAGCAGCAGTTGTATCAATACTGCTATATGGATGCACCAAATGGACGCTAAAAAAGTTTATGGAGAAAAAGCTTAACAGCAATTACGAAAGAATGCTACAAGCTGTATTAAACAAGTCCAGTAGGCAACAGCCCACAAAACAGCAGCTGAACGACCACC
>CAUZXS010002341.1:2500-94984 GCA_963585895.1 Sepioteuthis lessoniana | reverse complement strand
ACTGAAAAGCTTTTAACATTAAATTTTAATTTGTGTGTTTGTGTGCACGCATTATTCAAATGTTAGTTTCCCATAAAGGATTTGATTTATTTCTTTGTTAGAAACCTTGATTGAAAATTTCTTATACAAAATACCCAACAAGTAAAAATTTGATGAGTAACTGCAGTGAATATTTAGTACTAAAGATGAACATGAATTTTTTTAAAATTCATCTATTAGTCTTTCATTGTTTTGATATAAAATGATTTAATCTATTATTGTTGACTTGTTTAATATCTACATTTCTATAATACTCAAATGATTTTTTTTTTTCTTAACAAAGATGACATTTTCCTTATCAGGTTTATTAGTGAACATGAAATGCTAAAGGTAATTTAATTCATGTTAACTAGATAAATTTTATTTTCTAAATAGTTGTACAGCGAAGTTGGTTAGGACTATAGAACGATAACTACATCTCTGCTGAGGATTGAGACCCGTACCTCCCAACAAGTGTCCTGAATCCGACATTAAACCATCTAATGGTGAGGCTCCAGTACTGGACCTTTGGGGAATGTGGAGTACACCTTCATTGCTATTACTCCCTATTCCAGGAGGTGCCCGTGGTGTAATGGTTATTGTCGTAGGAAATGGACACGGTGACACGAGTTCAAATCCTGGACAAGATTGATTGCATTTCACATAGCACTAATACTCTTGGGAAAGGTATGAATCCAATTATTCTTCCTCCAGCTGGGTAAATAGTAGGGTAGACTGGGTTCTTCAGCCTTGGTGAGGCAACTAGTCTAGAAGAAGGAAAACTCTGAATTCGAACCTGTTAAACTCCGCTTAAAAATTGACCTTGTGTCATATTCTGCCCGAGTGGAGGGGTTGGTAAATAGGATTACTCCCTATTCCACCCTAACCTGGGGTAGTGGTACTTGTTTGGATCCCATCTATGGCTTGAATAGAACTGTTTAATCATTTACCAGACTCAAAACCTTCCATGTTGAATAGAATTACTAATGTTTAATGGCAGTATTTGAAACCATTCAATTGTGGACGAACAAATGTGCTCTAACTTGTTTAAAAATAAAGTTACCTATAAACTATTTGCTGGGAAATCATAAGAAAAACAGGATTTGGCATTAAATAACTTACAGAGGTTGATATGCTATAAAATACAACTAACCAATTGGTTGTAGATTGAAAACATTGATTTATTTGACATCACTTAAATGCCGTTGATGGCAGTCAATCTCAGGTCACATCTTGTTTATATTATTTCAAATTAAGGATGTCACACTGTAATTAACATTTTAAGTCATCTCCCTTGAGAATTTGTAAACTTTAAGGTAAATGCAGACCCCACATTAAGTCTTGAGATTTTAATGTTATTACACTAAGAATTGTTTCCCCACTTCCATATATATATATATATATATATATATATATATATATATATATATATATATATATTTTTTTTAACAACCTCTCCACACAATAGTCAAAACTGTTTTACTTAAGTTAGTGGTTATCATGGCTAAAATTTTCTTAGTCATATAAAATGGTTATTTAAAAAAAATTATTTTAGATCTGTAAAAATCTAATGTTCAATTATTAAATTTGGTTTTATCTGGCATGCAGACTTCGTGATATTACAAATCCCTTGTTAGTTTGAAATTATTTTAACAGAAATATTACAGAATTTACAAGTATGTTCGAGAAGGATTTATATTTTTTGATGTCTACCCACCCTATTTATATAAAGACTTTAAAAAAATTTTTATATAACCTCCCTCTACTTAGAATTGGCTATTCAAACTCTTTTATTGATATTTATTCACTTGTGTGTGTGTGTGTGTGTGTGCGTGTACGTGCAACTAATCTTGTAGAATAATCATTAAATAGTTTAAATGATGTCTATTACCTTTTTATTGGATTCTTTTTATCTGCAACTTTCTTAAAAAAACATGTTGACTAGTGTGGATTTTTCTTTTAGTTTTTATTTTTGAGAGCTTGGAAGATTTTACTAATCTTCTGCTCAATGGAATACGAGATAATTTGAAAGGTGATTGATCCAAAATATTGCCTTTTGGTAAAAGTGATTATTTATTGATCTTGGTAATGTCCATTTTAGGGAGTATTAATGCTAGAGTCGTCTGAAAGAAGAAAAATTATGGCATAAAAAACAATTTTCAATGAGAAATTGGTCACTTAGCAATTTTAACAATTACTAAAGTTAACATGCATTCAGTTCGACATGTTTCTCAGTGAATTAACATTGAAATGTTAGCTGTGTCAACAGGACTTGGAATATACTGATTGCATTTTTGGCAGAGTAGCAAGACCTCTTTTTCAAAAGTATCCTGAGTTTGATGTATTGCATCTGTTGGTGAGGCTCCTGTTCTGGTGATTGTGGAGTACTCCCATCATTTGGCATTATTCTCAGGTCCACTCTAACCCTAAGGGCTAGTATCTGTTAAGGCTTTCAGACTTCTACCCTAAAGAAAGGTATGAACCCCCTTATCCTCCATCCCACTAGCTATGGATTAAATAATACCACTACCCCTCTTCTACAAGGATGGCTTTGGCATTAAATTACCCCCTGCAGTTTGATATGCTATTAAACAAAGAAACCAAGTCTGTTAGGGTCCCATCTATGGATCTAATAGATCTGTTTGCAGATTTTTTTGAGAATATTTTATACTATAACTGTATGCCAATTATTTGTGTTAGGAATAATTACTTGAAGCTATACTCATCTAAGGATTATTAATTACTTGAGACCATATAATTGCTTGCAAATTATTAGTGTTAGATGGGAATACTTGAAACCACATAACTAAGCAAACAAATGGTTATTAAATAGGAAGAGTTACTTGAAACCAAAACTGAATATAAGTTATTAATCGAGAAACTTGAAATCATCCAAGTGTATCAAAATTATATTACATAAGAATAGAATATAACTGTGTGCAAACAAATCTAGACGAGTAAAAAGGGCAATGGACCATGTAAAACTCAGTTATTGCAATCATTTACAGATGAATGAAATTTTGTCATTGGATAACTTATTGGAAGTTGATATACCATTAAATAAACTAAGCTAAATCATTGAAATGTTAATAAATGCTAAATTCAGTTATAAATTTTGGCATTGACTGACAAAAGCTTCACTCTTATTGTGAGCATCTTATTTTGTTGACTGTAAAATATTCTTTTGCTCTCATCCTGTTTGTATAGAGATGCAAAATGTTTTTCTTTGTACAATTTAATGTCTCTTTTAATCTTATGAAGGCTCCAAGGAATAAATCCCAGTAGGTTGATAACAAAAATGACTAATTTCTAAAAACCAAGTAATCTTTGTCTTATTGGGTATATAGTTTTAAAGTGGACTACTTTGAATCTAAATTTACAAGTTTGTTGATGTTTGGTTTATTTAATGGTATGTCAACTCATGGGTTATTAAATGACAAAATTTGATTTGTTCATAAATATTTTATTATAATCATAAACCTTTTATATTAACTTTCCATTGCAATCATTGTTTTAAATCTTGCTTTTATTTGTCGATAATTTCTTTCCACACAACTTTGTGGTTTCACATATTCCTAGCCAATTCTAATAATTTTCAGATTTAATTGACTCCTAAACAGGAACCTACTGTTACTACTACTCTTGGTGAGAGTGGACCTGATGGTAATGAAGGGGTACTCTACACTTTCCAGTGGTCTAGACATGATTCAGTATTATACCCCCCACTTTTTTTTGTTGGGTGGGGTCTTACTCATCTGGAGAAGATGCAGTCAGTGTATTTTAATCCCTGCTAACAGGGCTTATTTTTCAAAGAGGATTTTAAGGTGTGTAATTTTTCTTTTTGCTCAAACATCAAGATGTGCTGACAGCATAGATTCCTTTGGCTCTGTTTTTCTATCGGGCATCACTCTTGGCAAATCCTCTTGATCACATTAATATGGTACTCATTAGAAATGATTGCATCATTTTAGGATTGGAACATCTGTCTAGGATAAAGGTGTAGTATCTGTTGCTCTGCCTTGAATTAAAGTGTCAGTCCCCAGCAAACCTAGAATTGTGTAAATACAGCAGTCTTTCTGCTTGATAGACCCCCTTGCTCCATGTGACTTTCTTGTTTTCTAAACTGAAAAAATCATCTCAAGGTTAAAATTGAGGATGTGGTGCACATTAAAAATATTATGGTGGAAATTTACACCATCTCAAGAGGACGTTCCAGAAGTGCTTTGACATGTAGAAAACTTGCTGGAATAAGTGTGAAGTCCAAGAACTTTGATTTTAAAGAAAATTAAGGTTATATTCATTCCTGTTTTTGTAAATGCAAGTTTAGTCTTGATACTTTTGAACACTGTCTAGGACTGGAGCCTCACCCTCAGATGCAGTTTAGTGTCATACCCAGGACAATTGTTAATATTTAGAGAGAAAGTTGGTTTGTAGTAGACGCATAATTGAAAAATGCGGATGTGTCCATTTCTAATGCAATTATTGATTACTAGCTGATGTACTTGTCTGGCCCAGGTAAGAGGTCAAGACTAGAAGAGTTGATTTACAATCTTTAATTTTCTCTTAAAAATTAAAACCAAATGATTATAAGTTATAATTTTTATTATAATTGACAAATTTAAATAACAAAGAAATATTTTTATTATGAGATTAATGTTATGTGAAAAATTTCCTCTTTTTGTAGAGGAAAACATAGATTTATCTACTTAAAATGTTTTGTCGAGATTTAGTTGGAATTGAAATAATAATACCATATAATTATTGTAAATCTTTCAACTTGAAGAACTTATAGACTATATCAGTAATGTTTAATTAAAGGAGTAGTTATTTTAAAGGTGAATAATTTAATTTTTGATTTGATTTTTTTTAAGTCTGGAAATTTAAAATCCTTTGTTAGTTCTTTTACAGCAACGTAGTTTCCCCACTGGTTATTATGTATTGACACCCTTTTGATGAGAAGTTCTCTTTGTCTATTTGGAAAAAGGTGTTTTTTTTTTCATATTAAAAAAAATTTACCCTGGATGTGGAGTTTGAATTCTGTTTTCCTTCTAGATTGGTTGTCATACTAAGGTTAAAGAATCTCGTTTCCCCTGCTATTTACTCAGAGCTGGAGGCAGAATAGTTGTACATCTTTCTCAAGGCTATTATTGATATGTGAAATTCAAACAGCCTTGTCAGGGTTTGAACTTGTGTTTCAGCGTTCATTTCCTACAAAGATTACCATTACACCACAAGTGCCTTTTATACTAAGTATGTATACTTTGTGGTGATTTATATAGATTGTATCTTGTGTGAAAAAGACGGCATAAATGTGAGATTATTTGTGATAGAAAAGAATTGTGGGAGAGAATTTTAAAATTACCTGTTATGTGGATTTGTTTGATAAATTATTCTTAAGACCTGCTTGTTTGACTGTGGGTTAAGTCTTTGTGAATAGAACAGATGGATTTATTTTCTATAAAGGTTTGACCTTTATGACACCATTCGAAGCAGCTGTTTCAAAATTTTATCCCTTGAGATGCTGCTTTTGTGTGAATTTTTAAAATCTCATAAGTGACATGTAATAAATCCAGCCCTTTTAAAGAGTTGCTTTGTGGAAGACCTTTTTATAGTGTCTTTTAATCATCAAGGCATACTGACAGCACAGATTCCCTCGAGTTTCTCTCTCTGTTTTGGCCTTTCACTCTTGAAAAGTCCTAGATGGCATCCAGTGTCTGAACAAAGTTGATGGTCGGCAAACATTGGTGTGTGTCCATGTGTAGAAGTCCATAGGTGACTTGCTTGTTAGTTTATGTTTACTTCTCTAGCAGTTGCAGACATAACCTGCTCGTCTTGGATGGTTTGTGAAATGGGAAGTAAAAAAAGATCTCAAGTCATGAGATAAACAGGAATAATGTCGTTATAATTTTTATTCCCTAATTTTTCTTCCCTTGTTTCAGTCTTAGGTCATCATCAGGAGGAAAGAATCAACATGTTACAAAATGGATGAAAAATGAGTGTAATGTGGCATATCTCGGCATCAAATGAGGATTTGGAAAACGTTTTTTTATAGTATCGTACATAGATATATTCTAATCTTATTGCAAATTATCATAGGAAAGTCCATTGTAATTTCTCTGGCTCTAGCTTTGCCTGTTTTGTGTCTCTGAACTGCAAACTGTTATATGCATGTCTCTTTGGCGTACTTTTAAGCCTCTGACAAAAGTTGTGTTGTACAAAAACTGGCAAATTTTCAAAACTGATATGTGCCAACTTCTATATTTATTCTCCAACCCCCTGCTTTCACAGCTTGAATATTTGGCACGTTACCATTTTTAGTGCTTTTTTTCATGATTTTTACAGCAAAAGTTCAGTAGATTTTTGTGCTGTAGCTCCTTTTCAGATTTACACAAGAATAATCTTTACTTTGAATTATTTGCCTTTTTTTCTTCTACAGTATTTATGTTGTTGCAATGAATTGTGTTGAGCTCGGCAAATGGAAACTTATATCAAATATATTTTCCAATCAACATTGCTGCTGCCCTATTACTCAGCTTAGCATATGCTGACTTGTGGGGTGGGGTAAGACTTGCTTCTGCAAAAGGTGGTGTCCTTGGTATGACACTAAACTACATCTGATAGGTTGTGGATTTTGGAGCCCCTCCCCCTCATTGTTGATACTCTCAGGTCCACTCTGACTTGGTGAGGAAGGACCTGTTAAGATCCCATTTATAGGTTAGATCTGTTTGAAAATTAATTGACCTCTTAAGATAGAACTATACCAAAAAAAATGTTAATGTGATTCCCTAACCTCTAGGTATGAAGTAACTCTACATGGGTTGACATGCCATTTAAAACTGCTCGTGTTGGAAAAAGTTAAAGATGAAAAACAAAACTTAAGTCTATCAATCTGTGTTGTACACTTTATTTGGTAAATAATCTTCAAGTGTGGCAAGGCTAGTCTGAAAATAATCTTTTTACACCTTATTTTTTTTATGCAGGTATCATTGGGGAACAGGAAGGTTTGGTTAGTGGACCAAGTTAGATCATTGAAACGAGTTGCCTGTTATTGCATGCCTATTGAAATACTCGATTGTGTATGATGGCTGCCAGTGATATTTTTCTCGTAGAATGTAATATTTGTGATCTCAGTGCCAACCAAATCACGTTTTTTTCCCTTAAAAAATAATTCAAGAATTAAAGGGACATTTGCATTTAGCTTACCGATTCTTTTCTCATGTAAATTGTATTAAACAGTGGAAAATTGTTTTGTTGATTAATTTTAATTTATTTGGGAGTGAAAGGAAATTAGATTTAATCATAATCAGTGCATCAAGTAAAAACTTAGAAGCCCTGCTCTAAAGCATTTGTTTCTCTACAACTTGAATAATTTAATAGGTTTTGAGAGAGAAGAGGTATTTCACTTGCTTAACTCTGCTTGAATTCCTATTTCTATATTACCATTGCCCAACAATAGCTAATCAAGCTTTAAATTACAGAGTACAACATCTTTGATTTTCGGGCCTAGAGCCCAGGTTGTGTGTGTCAAGGTCTTAAAGGTTAATCTTTTGAACATTACCAGATTAATCTGATGTAAATTGACACCGTGTGGTTCCTGTTAATTCTATGGAGATCATAGAGCTGAAGTCACAACACATTCTAACTTTGAATTTTTTTTTTCTCCCTTGTCTGTCTACCTTCATAATTATAACCTAGTCTGCCCTAGTAGTTACCTCCTAGCTGTGAGGAGAAAATGAATTCCTGCCTTTCTTTAAGAGTATTATTGAAAAAGATGAACAATCTTGTCTAGGATTTGAAGTTGGCTTTTTACAGCAATAGTTATTGTACTTGTTTCTTTTTTTTTTCTTAAACAGCAAAAGTAATAAGAGGTGACTGTTTTAATGCTATATTCAATTTCTATGGGAGTCAGTCTTAAAAAAATTTGAAACAAATTAAATCTGAAACAGTGGTTAGAATAAAACCTGATAGCTTTAGGTGCTTAAGGCTATTGAAATGCAGACATTTTAGAAGCTGAGTTTCAATTGCTTGGTCATATCAAGTTTTGTTCTTCCTCTCTGGGGAAAGCAAGCTGGAATACATAGCTCAGCATTCTCCGGGGATATGCAGAAAGCAACAGACTTTCCTTCTTTTGGAAGGAGTGGCCATGCAACTTCAGCATTCTTGTAGACATTAAAGAGGAAAATTCTTCATATTCAACACCTAAAATCTGAAGCTAAAATTTGCTTTGTGGTTCATGACAAACTTTTTTTTCCTCTAATGGAGTTCAAATATGTTTAAACTATATCTTTTTATTCATTTCTTAATTTGTCTTTGTTGGATATGTTGTGGCCTAAGTGGATAAAAAAATGTTGGATAAATTATTTTATTTTTTTCGTTGATGGAATTTTGCCCGCTCATTTCTTGAGAATCTTCTCAAAGTTGTCAGACATAAAAAATATTACATGGACATGTTTTACATATGTGTCTTGTTCACAAATATATAAAATTATTTTTTCTTTTTCTGAAATTCTAGACCAAAATGGCATTGGTAGATAATCATTTTACATTCGTAACTGTTGAAATCTACCAGATTTTGCAGAATGTCCCACTTGGCACCATGTTTTTGTTTGCTTTGTTATTTAGATTTGAAAACCAAAATTTTGACATTATCTCTTTGTTGGATTGTCTTGTGAATATATCTTAAGTGCCTGATCAGATGACTTTTTTTTCTTGTTAAATTCATGAAATTTTTTTTTTAATCAATATTATCATTGTCTACATTGATCTCTTGACTAAGTATATCTTAAGTCTTTACATGTGCTCTCTAAAGATTTTACCACTACAAGATTGCTGTGGAAAGTCTATTTAGATTTGAGTCACTTTTTTTTTTTTGACTTGGTTGGACGTCAGTGAAATAAAACTGTAGCTTTTTTTTTTTTTTTTTACTAAAAAAAATATTAGGATGAGAAAATCTTAACCAAATTACAATAAAATTTAAAAGAAAAAATTAAGAGAATTATAATAGTGCTTGAAAATATACTTTCTTCAAATGTATAAATTATCACAATGATAACATTTCTCTTATTTTAGCTGTTAATCGTGTTTAATCTTTTCATAATTTTGGAGAAATAGTTAGTTTTAATTTTTACATTCCTAAATTGCCTGATAATAGCAGCAGCAGTAAAATGAAAAAAAAACATTTAACTTGTAATTTGAATTCTCTTCAAAATAATGCTTTTAATAATCTAATTTGTATCCTTTCAGTATTTTCACTTTTTTTCTGTGGCCAGTAAATATACTCTCTCTGCATATTGATAAACATTTTATTTCTGGGTCATATATCCATTTAGTTTATTTTGTGTGTGTGTGTGTGTGTGTGTGTGTGTGTGCGCGCGCGCGCAGAACATGATTGTCTAATATTTGATTTAGTTCAGTTTTTAATTTATCTTATCCAGAATGATTGTTAATAATTTTGACTTTGGTTTAATTGTTCATTACAGACAGGAGTTACAAAGTTAGTTTTTAAGTGGAGTTTTTTTTTTTTTTTTTTTTTTTTTTTTTTCTCCTTTGGAGTGGTTGCTTTAATAAGTCTGAAGAATCTAATATTTTTTATCTACCCATTGCTTAGTAGAGAATAGATTCGTACCTCTTTCCCAAGAGTCTTGATACAAAGTAAAATGCAGTCTTACTCTCTATTTGAACTCTCTCTTTACTGATTCCATTTCTTATAACTGTTAGGCTAAGAGTTCCTCTTTCCACTAGTGTTAGGATCATAAAATGCTTACACTATATTTATTATAAAATGCTTACATGCTATTATCTGGCTTTTAGCCAACCTATTTTTGGAAATGTTTTCTGATTGTTTGTTTAATGAAAAAATATTCCTTAAGATATTTTCCTTTCTATTTTTTTTCTCTTAACAATACAATATCTGTTTGAATTATTCAAGGGGAAATTTTAAAAACTATCGGCATGGAGGCTTTAAAAAAAATGTCTATACAATTAAAGTTTTGTTACAAATATTTATTTTTATGTAAAAAAAGAAAAATGCCCCATCCTATTTAGGGGAGATTGGTGTGATCTAAAATATAAATATAGCAATTTTTTTTTCTAGATAATTAGGATGAAGACTCTTTAAAAAATAATGTATACACTATTCAAGTTTGGTACAATTATGTGAAAAAAATTCTGATTTATGGGACATTGATGTGTTATAAGATATGAACATAGCAATTTTTTATGTTTCATAGATGGTAGGATGATGCTTTTTGAATTAAAGTTTGTAAAAGGTTATTGGCTATTTTTAATGAGGTAAATAAAAAAAGATTTGCATGTAAACTTTTGCTTATTTTTATATATTCTGTAAAATCTGGGACTATTTATATACCTTAATGAGAAAAACCTTTAAATTTCTCTTAATGCTTTTAAGCTGTTGTCTTTCGGCTTTTAGTGCTCTCTATATCTGTCTTCAATAACTGTTTATTGATTTTTTTTTTCTCCCCCTCTGCTTGAACACTTGACATGAAGCTGCCCAAATTTCTAGACAAAGAATTTTCTGAAATTCTAGCGGTGCTTGTTTCTTTTTGCATCTTGCCCAACCTCCTATGCCATCTGTTAGTCTTTGTAGAATACAATAATTGCTCTGATTCGGAGCAAAGAAAAGCACCTGGCTGTACGCTGACAAGGCTGGTTGGAGTTTTTAAATTGCTTTTAAGGGAGGAAAGTGGTGTGGTATGGGGAACGAAAAGCCAAATTGATTATCATTGCCAAGAATGCAGTTCTATTGATTTGTTTCCCTCTGTTCTTTCTCTTGTTGCACTTGGCTACTTGCAGATTGAACTATCAAGGGCAATGAGGATAGAATAGGGTCCTATTTCAGAACAGTTTTTATATATATATATATATATATATATACGCTTGTAAAATAAAAAAATAGACCTTTTTTGAGAATATAAAAATAATTCAAGGTTATTCTTAAAATGATTTATGGATACCTTATTTTGTTTGCATTGTCATTGAAATGAATAAATTCTAGTTTATCTTCAGTCATCTTTTTGTTTCACCTTTTGACTCATTCATGTTGATTATCTTACAATCAATAATTGTGGTCGTTTTGGATAGGTTTGGCTTGGTTTAATGTTTTACAGAAATAACTTCATTTTTTATATTGGAATACTGGGGAGTTTTAGTATTGTACTTGTAAAAGCTAAGTTTTCTGGTTGTGCAACTTTGTTGAAGAATGAATTGCTTTGTAAAATAGTATTTAATTTGGTTTGTCTTTAGTCAAAAACAAATATTTCCTGGAATATTTTTTTTTTTATCTAGGTATGTACTAATAGAGGAGTGTTGAAATAGACATTGTCATGTAAACATAGTTTGGTTATCCTTATGTACTAATTTTGTTAAAGACCTAAAATCTCTCTCCTAAATATGTGGAATTGCTAAAACCTTTTCTTTGCTTGCCGGCAATCTTGTGTGTGTTTATGCTCATTTGGTAATACCTAACCTCTCTCTCTCTCTCTCTGGGTATCAGCTACAGGGTAAACACAGCAGTTTTTCTTATAACTTCTCAGTTTACCCCTTTCATTATTTGGTGTCATTTATGTTACTCGCCTTCCTTATTCAGAATAGAAAAATGGAACTGAAAGGGAAATTAAATCAGTCTTTCATAGAAAAATTTGACATGCCAATTGTGGTCTAATTATTCTTAATACTTGTAGGACTTTTAGATTTCTCTAATTAGGAGCTTTAGAATTGAGATAGTAACCAGTTGAAATAATATATATTTCATGTCATCTCCTCATGTTGACTTCAGTATTAAAAGTTTCTTGTATGTGAAAAAATTCAATTTTTAGATGAAAGGAGTATTTCATGGAATTTTCAGTAATGAAGCAAATACAAAGATATTATCTTGCTCAGCTGGTCAGTATCAGAAGACTTTTGATTTTGAGAAAAATATTTAAAAAAAAAATTTTTTTTGCCTCAGGAGATTTAAGTTTTACAAAATCAAATCGAACTGAAATCTTGTAAGATGACGAGGAAAAAGTTGAAAATCTGTCTGTGGTTTAACAGAACTTGTTTAAAACAATTGCTATCTAAAAATACCTTCAAGGCTCAAGATGTTTAACTGCAATATATAATGATCTAATTTTTGTTATGTTAATGTAGCACAACAAAAACAGCACATTGTAGTAAGATTTTTGTGAGTACAATAACATTAGAATGCCTCTCCCTTGGGGGGAAGAAAAAGGTAATTTCTTATCCAATTTGTTAGTTATAATGTACAATCTATATACATGCTTAGCATGATTATTATAATTTCTGAAGGGAGGTAACCATCAAATGTTACTGCCCCTATTTGAAATTAAATTCCACAAATGACTTGATATTGAGCTTAATGGCTGTTAGAGGTTGCATTTAAATGTCGAGGTGATATAAGAGAATGATTATTTGTTGTGTGTAAGAAATTTCCAAATTGTTCCTAAAATTCATAACAAAATAAGTTATAATTAAACTTATAGTTTTTATCTTTGGGTTTGTGTTTATAGTTTAGTTACTTTTATCCTCATTTGTTACGAATAATAAGCAACATGAGTAACTTGAACTAATACAATGCTTTTTCAATAAGTAGAATTTTGTGAAAAGAGCATAATTCATTTTTCTTTTAAATGGAAAGTCTGGATTGTTTAGCATTGGTTTATAACAAAAATTGTATCAATTTCTCAGATGTTTTGAGGTTATTCAAAATGGTCAAACAGTGGTCCAAGCTTGACCAGAGGTCTGTCATGAAAATTTAGGTGGTTGAGAAGTGCCAACCATATGAAATTTACTGAAGAATGTGTGATGTGCTTGGAGAAGGATGTTTTAGCCAAATGTTTATAAATGAGCCAAGCCTGGGTTTTCTGTTACGAGCCTAAGACAGTTGGAGTGGAAACACACTGACTTTCTGAAGAAAAAGTTCTGGACACAGTTGTCAGTAAAGATCATGCTGACTTTCTGGGACATGAAAAGACCCATGACTGTTGGTTTCCTTTTAAAAAAAAAAAAAGAAAAAAAAGAGCAACTGTAAATGGTATTTATTACCAACTCTGTAAGTAAAATACAAGTTATCTATTGCATGACCCTCAAAATAATACTTTGGACTTGTATCAGTTTTCCTCATTTTAATTCTTTTTGCTTTTTATTGCAAGTCATAGTGAGAAATGATGTGTATTAAAATAAAGAATAAGCTCCTGGTTTAGATTCATACTTGTATTCTCCTCTGCTAGTTTTTGCTTTTGTAGAAGTGACAGCAATATTAAGTTTTGATAAATAGAATTAAGATGAAGGATAATACTAGTGAAAATTATATTTGACATTCAAAAAAGATATTAGATTGGAAAGATTTTTTAATGATCATTTGGAACTATCACAGAGGCTTGTCATATTTCATCTATTTGTTTAGATGAATCTTTTATTACAAAAGTTTTCTATGATCCTTTTGTAGTCAGTGCTGTACATTGGGATCAGAGTAATTAATTTTTAATGTGACCATTAAGCTTAATGTTGAGTCATGTTCTCATTATAGAATCTATATATGAATAAACAAAGGTATTCTGTAATACCGTTTAGTTATCTCCCTTAAGAAATTATGATTAAAGTGAGTATAAAGGTAGACCCACAGTATTATTAATTTGTAAATTTAACTAAAAATTTATTTGAACACAATTGTGCTTATAAATCTTACTGGGATCTTCCATTTCAGCTGTTACTGTAACATACAAAAATTGTATCATTATGATCACATATTTTTGCTGGCATTAATGTAATAAAATATATTGAATTAAAAAGTCTAACAAAACTAAATAAGCATAAAAGGGAAAAAAATTAGTTATTTTCATTGATTTCTATATAATTTTTCATGTTTGAGAATAAAACTAATATTAGAAATCAATAATACCAAGTAATTAAACCTGATTTTGTTAAAACTGGTATACAAATTATCTATACGTTTTTTTTTTTTTTTTTTTTTTTTTTTTTTTTTTTTTTTTTTTTTTAGGGATATGTCATATTGCTGGATTTTAAACACATTAATGTGCTGTTTGAGGCAGGTGTAGCTTGGATAGACTTTAGATATCATAAGATGATTATTTAATAATAATGTTGGTGGTGACCTGTTTGAGTTAGATGGGCATAATCTTCTTTATAATAAGATATAGACATCAGAATTGTGATAGTTTTGAATGTTTATCAAATGACTTGGCATTTAAAATTTGATATTTACTCTTATATTTTATAAAAAATATAGTTGGTTGTCATACCCCCCCCCCACTTGACACTTCTCTCTCTGTTCTTGATTGTCTGAGATATACATTTATACCTGGAATAACATACAGGTTTTTGCTTGTTTTCTCTGTAACTGAAGCTTTCTTAATTTAAAAATACAAACCACATTTGTTTAGTTAGATTAGTCTTGCTTCTTCCCATATCTGCAGATCATCTTATTAAATTTATTTATTTTCTTTGTTCACTTTCTCCTTCTCAAGGATTTTTTAAATGTTACAATGCCATCTGCCTGTTTTTTACCATTAATTCTAATGGTATGTCAGAGAAATGTCATCTTTAGCATGCATGACTTAACCCTTGCATGTCAACTTGACTCTTCATTATTCTTCTCCTTACCAAGTTCCTTTATTTATTTTATTTTATTTTATTTATTTATTTATTTTTTTCAGTGTAGACTGAGATTCCTTTTTGGTCTGAAAGTTAAAATGCTGATTTTGAATTGTATTCTTTGTCTTGGCTATAGATTATTCAATATGAAATTCAACTTTCACTTACCCCCCACCGACTTCTAATTCTCTAGAACTGTTTCTGTATATTCTTTAGTTTCTTTTTCTTATACTCTAACCCACACCCCTGCTAGCTTTTCTTTCTCCAACCTCTGCACTACACTTTTTTTCTCTTTCTTCTTCACCTTCCTATGTTTTCTTTTTCCTCTGACCATTGGGTCCTTTGACCCTTCCTCCTGACATGGATGTCTAACTAATTTTTGCTACTCCTATGCTAACCACTGTGGTTTATTTGATTTGTGATCTTTCAACTTCAGTTGACCTTTTCTTCTGCCCATAACTGTGATTTGGAGTTGTTCATATTGACTATGAATATCTTTGAACCTATTAAATCTTGACCACTGTCTATATATACTATCCAAGCTAATAAATATTTATAGTCAACAAATGTTCCAAGGCAACAAGCTGTTATTGATACTCAGGGAACTCCCCCTGCCCCCCCCCTCCTGAGTTGCACCTGCTGGAAAATCTGTTCAGTTAAAACTTATACCTGATATGGTGGCCATAATAACTTTGTAGAATAAAATGTGTGAGTGTTATAGAAAACATTTAAAATTGACAGTTGGAAGTGTTTAAGCATTTTCTTTCTTTTTCACTTTATTGGTTTCATGAAATCACAAATAATAATACTTTTGCATTGTACTACCCTGTCAGTGAGACTTAGAATAGACTGTATCCCTACAGAGGGTTAAGACCTTCCTTCCAAAAAGGAATGTATTGGGTATGACACTAAACTGCATCTGATGGTGAGGGTCCAATTCTGTGTAGTATTGGGTATCTCTTCATTTCTATTACTCTTGAGTACACACTGACCCAGAGTGGTAGTATCTGTTAAGGAGGACCCATCTACGAGTGACCCATAGATCTGTTTGAAAGTTATTTGTATTGAATAAGAATGCTTGATACCATCTGTTGATTATTTGTATTAAGAATGGTTACTTGAAGTTATAATTGTTTACTAAGGATTTATTTCTTGAAACAGTAACTGGAGGTAAATTATTAAGTGGAAATAATTTGAAGTCATATTTGTATTAGAGGAATACTTGATATCCTATAATTGAAAAAAATAACAAACCTTAAACTACACAAATGTAAATTAAAATGTACCATGAACATGAGTCCCTAACCTCTAGGCATAAAATAAGCCTGGATATGTTGATGTCATTAAAATTAATCTTGTCTTGTAAGTTCGTTTTTGAAGTAACTTTTTGTCTAAATGAAATTATTCGTGTAAAAGTGTTGCTCAAATTTTGTTTTTGTTTCAACAAATGTTTCTTAGCTATTCCCCCCCCCATTTTAAGAGTTCACTTTATATCATTTTTAAGAGAGAAACCAATATTAGTATGAGAGGCCTGATTTGGTATCCTCTGAAATTTATATCCTGGATGAAGTTGTTTGGAAGGTCCTAAATTTATCTCTTCTCTGTCCCCCCCTCCACTATCAGCTATGTATATAATGAAGAACAGACTAGGCTCTTTAGTCTTAAGAAACCAGTTTAGGAGAAGAAAAACTTTGAAATGAAGTTGTTAGCAACTCTATTCCTAAAAAAACTTGCTGTTGAAGCACAGTCATTGACATGGTGTCACTGCTGTTGTATGCCCCACAAAGAGTCTGTAATATCAGTATGTTTTCCAATTATTTGAAATAATGAAAGAAATAATTGTTGTCACTGTATGACTTTTTTAATGGCATATCAACTTGTCAAGGGTGACCTTGTCTAGTGGTGAGGGAATCACATTCATTGTACATTATTTTGTGTATTTTTAAATTTTTAAGCAGATTTATTTGACCCATAGATATGGACCCTAATTGGTACTACCACTCTGAGTGATTGAACCTGGGACTAATGCCAATGAAGAGATATTCCACACTTCTGATCTCCAGAACTGTAGCATCACCATCAGATGCAGTTTAGGGCCATATACAGGACACTCTTTTTTTAAATTTTTTTTTTTTCCTTTCTCTCCCATGAAGGTGATACACTTATCATATTCAAAGTCTCACTGATTTGGTGATGTTAATTTATGGGTAAAATTATTTTTATTCTCCCCCCCCCCCTCAAAAAAAAAACTTTCATGTTGAAGATTAATGTTAGTCTTTGTAGTTTATACAGAAAAACTTGAAATGAAACAATATGGCTGTTTCACACCTGTTTATACTACAATTTTTTTTTTGTAGCCACTGAAAATATCTTGCAAAACTGCCATAGACCTATCAGCCTTTTCAATATTTGTCATACTTTGGTTTTTCTTATGATCTTTGCAGTGCTGTCAGTCATGTCAAAATCTAAAAGAAACCAAAATTTGGGTAAGGGTGTCTAAGAATCTTAAGATTTTTCATGAATTAATGGTAATTGCTTCTTTGCTGTATGCTGTTTTGGCTCCCTAAAGATCTCAGAAGAATGGTCTAAATTTGGATAATGGTGGAGGAAGATATTGTAAACAGAATGATCATGTTCAAGAAAACACTTCATACCGCTCCCCCTGAATTCTTAGAGTTATCAAAAACATCCCAAATCCATACACTGAATGACTCCCCCGCCCAAAAAAAAAAACGAAAAACTACTTCTAAGAAAATGTGTTCCTGGGTGGGAGTGGAGGTTTGTAGGGTTAGGATATTTGTTCTAGAATTGTTGTAATTCATCTGTTCTGAGTTGGTCAGTTTGTTTTTTTTTTTTTTTCTTGTCAGGGACTTTGGGCTTCTACCTTTTTTGAAGTTTAAAAATGTTGATAGAAATCTTATTGATGCTGACATGAGTATTATGTTATATCTTGTGTAAAAACATTACACTTATGATACTCTTTGGCATAGATTCAATTTAGTTTCTCTCTCTTTCAAAAGCTTTTTTTTTTTTCTGTGATTGCCATTATCAAGTTCTTTTCTGATTATAAGATTATTTTTTTCTTTCATGGTGATTATTCTGAGATTCTCTGGCAATGAAGTTTTCATTTACTTTGGGTGTGATTGGCTCAAGTATTTTTCTGCCCATTAAAAAGAGGATGACCTTTAACTGTGACCCAAATTCTATGAAGTGAGGGTTGTATGTGAAGCTTTGTCCCCCCTGAATAGATTTATTTGGAGCTGTACTGGGTGAGCTTCAAGGGATGTAACTAAAAAAATATTCTCATCTGTGGTGACTTCAAAGTGACACTAATCCACATTATTTTTTTAATTAATAATTGCTTTTTAATGTTTCTCAAATCATTCATAAAGCATATGTTGAAAATATTCCTGGTCAGATTATTCAATTTAGACTTATCCTGGATTGTTTCTAAATCAAAATTTTCGAGTAGAAAGTTAAATTGGTAATTTCTTTTTGGTGTGATTTTATTGCATATCAACCATTGTAGGTCATCTAATACCAAATCCTTTTAATACATATATTAAATATGATTTCTACAAAAATTTTTAAGATAACATTTTTAAACAAGCCTGAGCTTGTTTCTTGGCACGTGGTTAAGTGGTTTAATCTAATTTCAAACAATTCAGTTTAGCATAAGTACAGTCTTTTGTTTACATAGTTATTGGTTTAAATACATTTCTTGTTTCCACACAGTTAAATGATTAAACAGTTCTATTTCAAACAACTCAGTTTAGCATGTAAATAAAGTAAAATGGTTCCAAGTATTGCTATGTATCACGAACGATTCAATTAAACATCAGTCATTTGTTTACACACAGTTCAATGACAAAGTAGTTCTGTTTTAAACAATTCAGTTTAGTGTAATTACAGTTTAGTTCTATTTGACCCATAGATAGGACCCTATCAAGTGCTAATACTCTGGGCCAGAGTGGACCTGGGAATGATGGCAATGAAGAGTACTCCACACTCCCCAAGGCTCCAGCATCATTGAAGCCTCACCATCAAATTTAGTGTCAATTCCAGGACATTCATTGGGAGAAGTCTTACCTTTCTGCAGAGATGCAGTCAGTGTATTCTGCAGCCCCAGCTGACTGGGCCATTACTTTTTGTCATGTGTATTTATTGATTGATAAGTTTATGCAAATCCCAATGAAATAGGTACTTATTTGTCAGTGCACAAATTGATGTTTCTCTATCTATCTCTCTATCTATCTCTCTATCTATCTCTCTATCTATCTCTCTATCTATCTATCTCTCTATCTATCTCTCTCTCTCTCTCTCTATCTCTCTCTCTCTATCTCTCTCTCTCTCTCTATCTCTCTCTATCTCTCTCTCTCTCTCTATCTCTCTCTCTCTCTCTCTCTCTCTATCTATCTCTCTATCTCTCTCTCTATCTATCTATCTCTCTATCTCTCTCTCTATCTATCTATCTCTCTATCTATCTCTCTATCTATCTCTCTATCTCTCTAATTTTAATGTGGTATTTTCTTTATTTTGCACTTCTTACCCTTTTCTTTCTTTTTAATTTGTAATTTTAAATTGTTTCCTAATTTGTGAATCAATTTTTTTCTTAATTTTTGTATATTTGCTGTGGGTATATTTTTATCTATTTTTTTTTCATCTTTAGAGGAAAATAAAACCTTTTGGAAGTGTTTGGTTTCAAATCTCCAGTCTTAGATTGCCATTCTTACCCACCTGATTTCTAACAAAAATAATTGGAATTGGTTGTGAAACTCTGTGTGTGTATATATAAATGAATCTGAGATGCTATCAATTCTTTTAAAACAACCATGATTTTTGTGTTTATAAATTCTGATATCCACTTCCCTGGAATGTGTCCATACTACTACTACTAGAATTATAATTATTCCTCCTCTTCCATGAGAGTTTTTTGCATTGGCTGATATTCTTTCACTGCTGTCTGTGTGACTGCAAGTCTCCAGGACTCTTCTCAGTATTCTGGCCGATCTCAGTAATGCAGTAGTTTGGATGGTCTCCATTTATCCTTTTATTTAAAAGTCCTCCTGTCCCTTTATTAATCCTTTGGTGACTGTACCAAGAGCACCAATTATAATTGGTATAAACATTACTTTCATGTTCCACAGTTTTTCAGTTCATTAGTAAGGTCGAGGTATTTATTCTTTTCACTTTTAATTTTACTGTGTGGTCAGCCACAACAGCATAGATTGATATAAATGTCACCTTCCTGTTCCATAGGTTTTCATTTCTTTAGCAAGGTCCTGGTACTTATCCATCTTTTCACATTCTTCCAGTTTTATTCTGTGGACAGCTGAGACAGCAAAGTCCACAATTTTGCAAGTTTTTTGTATTATGTTGATTATTATAAGGTCTGGTCTTCTGGCTGAGATTAGGTGATCCATTTTTGTCATTCTCCTGGACGGATGCTGGCTTGTGCCATTTGTTCGTATGTTCAGATTTAAATTTCTTTCACATTTCCCTGTTGATCACCTTGCCTGCTCAGTCATGTCTAGTCTTATACTCCTTCTGTGCTAATTTGCTGCTTTTGCTTATGTGATTGGTTTTGTCTCGATCACCACATAACCTACGTTTGCTATTTTGTTGCATTTTATCTATTCTCACTTTGATATGATTGGCTTTTATGGCATTGTTTTGTGCTGCTATTAGGAGAGATTCTGTTTCTCTCTTAAGGTTTCCTTTTCTTAGCCATGTCCAGGTTTTCTCGTGTGAAATGTTGCTCATTAGTTGTTAAAAACACCCATAGTTGTTTTCCTTCCCATTTTTGTTTTCTAGTTATTGTCATTCTGTTGGTCTTTGTGTTGTCAGTATAGTTTCTGATGGCTGTAATCAGTCCTCCTTCGTGCTTTTCTATGTAGTCCTCTAGTCGTATCGATGCGTCAATGCTGGCAAGTCCTCTTCCTTCCTCCTTTCTTGATACATATAGTCTGTCAATGTCATCTCTGGGATGTAATGCCTTATGCATGTTCTTTGGTCCATTTGCTTAACTTCTCTGGTCCATTTCAAAAATGCTCCTGAATATCTGAGGGGTACAGCCGAGCTATTTAATTTTTTGATACAGTTTCTGATCCATAATTTTGTCTTGAATAGCTTTCTGGTTTTCCTGAAATATTCTTTCTGGATTTTTTTTCTCTTCTTTCATCTCCTTGTTTGATGAGGTCAGCTTCCAAGATGCCCAAGTAATTGTTTCCTTTTTTCCGAGTGTTCTAATCTTGTCTTCATTTGGTAGTTCAATTCTGTCTGTCAGGTGTCGTTTGCCGCTTTTCGTTACTAGCATGGCACATTTTTCTATGCCAAATTCCATTCCTATGTCCTGACTATATATTCTCACTGCATGTATTAGTTTCCAATTCTTTCTCATTTTTTTGCAAACAGTTTGATGTCGTCCTTGTACATTAGATGATTGATCTTTTTCTGTGATTTACTAAGTTTGTATCCAGCTATGGATTTTCTGAGTGTGTGGTTAATTGGCAGTATCGCAATTATGAATAGTAATTGTGATAGTGCATCTCCTTGAAATATACCTCTTTGGACCTTCCCTTCAGCTAAGCTTCTCCCTACTGCAGTCAATTCCACTTTCCAGGTTTTCATGGGTTTTCTCAAAGTTTGATTTCATCTAATATTTTGTACATTTTGAGGTAGTTTATTATCCAGCTTTGTCGGACTAAATCATATGCCTTTTTGTTGTCAATCCAGACCATAGCTAGATCTTTCCATCATGTCTTGCTTTCATTGAGGATGTGCTGATCTATGTAAAGTAACTCTCCTGTACCTCTGGATCCTTTGTGGCATCGTTTTTGTTCCTCTGGGAACAATCAGCGGCTTGTTAGCGAGTAGAAAATCTCTTCCCTTATTTGTGCTGTTAATATTTTTCACATCATTGGTAGGCAGGTTATGAATCTGCAGTTGTTTGGGGCAGCTCCTTTGAGTCGGGGTCCTTCTGGATCAATGTGGTCTTTCCTTTTGTCATCTATTCAGGTACATATGCTTTTTGTTGGCATCTGTTCATTTTGGCCCAAAATCCATGTATTCCATCATGGCCTGGTGTTTTCCAATTTGATATTTTTTAGTGTTTTAAGTAAATTGATGTGTATTTCTACTTTTAAACCTTCCTCAAGTCCTTTTAATTCTTTTGTCATATTGCTTATCCATTCAACTTTTTTATGTATTCTTGGTTGCCATATTTTAGTCCAAAATTGTTCGGCTTCTCTTGTATCCAGTTGTTGGTATATTTTCATGTCATCCCCACTGACTTGTTTCGTTGCTTTGGAATGTCCTATTTTGTCTGTATTGCTTTACCCTTTCTTGATATCTTTTTAACCTTCCTTTTTTTTTTTTTTTTTTTTTTTTTTTTGCCAGTACTTTCTCGTTTATTTTCTCAAGTTGTATTGTTATTTTTCCTTGTGTTGCTTTTTTGGTCTCTACATGTTCCAGTGTTTTTCCTTTTATTTTATCATTTTGGCTGTTTTTGTAGATTTTTTTTTTGTTTCCAGTTAAATTTCCCATCCTGGTTTTAATTTTTTCCTCGTGTTTTTTTAGGGGATCCCAATTTTCTCTTACGAATTTCTTTCCTGCGTAGATTAGTTGATTTAATTTGGTTATATTATTTGTTGATAAATAAGTTAGTACTTGATTTGTTTCATTTCCATCTTGACTGTTCTCTATTCTGTTTCTTAGTGATGGTATGATAGTCTTTTTCCCTGTTCCTAATTCTCTTTAAATTTTCTGAATTTATTTTTTGTTCTTGTGTTAGTGTTTGCTCTGTGTTTGGTTGTGTGGTGTTTCTATTTCCCGAAGTTGGTAGTTCATTTCAGTTGGACTGTTCTTGTTTGTCAATACTTGGTGGGTCTGATATTGTATTACTATTTTCTTCGTTATTTATTTTCTGGTATATTTCTAGTATTTCAAGGTCAGAAAAACAACCTCTCTTTATTATTGTCCTAACTTAGCAAGTCTTTGGCTTATTCTCTAAGAACTAGAGCATTCTTGCCACATCTCACGTTCTTTTTCTATATCCTCTTTATGAAGGGTTGCTCCTAAAATAGCAGTGTAATGTAATTTCGTTGTCTTCCCTAGACTGTTTTGTGTTTGCGTCTCTGATTTGTGTGGTTTCTTAAATCATTTGTGTACCTGAAAAAAAGGACAGCCAACATTCGCAGGATGACAACTGGGTCTTCCATATTGGCTATCGGGAGAGCACCTACCGATTGTGGCACCCAGGCCTGTTGCCTGGGCCCCACATTGTCATTTTGATTCAACATTTTTATCATGGGTTGTATATTGTGGCTATACCAGACCCTGGGGTTGTTTAAAATCTGCGTGCATGAGACAGATGTGATCTGGTTTTCTTAGAGAACTCTTAAGCAGATCACAAAAAAGAAAAGTTTTTCCTTTTCTTTTTCTTTTTTTAAATCTTGTCATTACTTCCTGCATATTTAAGTTTAAATTTTACGTAAGTCCACATAAATCCGACCTTTTAGTTCTGATTTATTACATCCCAGATGAATTTTAGGAATGTTAATTAGATATTTTTAGTTTAATGCTCAGCAGATTTGGAAATGGTTTAAAATGAATTTTACTTGTCTTGGGTTTATGTATATAAACTGAGCTCATTACATGAGAAATTCTTATCAGTGAAATAAAAACATTCATTCTTCATTTAAATGAGTTTTTATTGAAATTGATTGAAAAATATTCAACAAAATATTGACACATTCTTTTTGTGTAATGTGTTTGGGTTTGTTTATGAAATGTTTTATTTTCAACATTGACAATCCTTTGCATGTCTGTAATGTCCAATTTTCAGTTCCATTTATGTCTATCCAACTTGTCACATGCAGGATGTGACACAGTAAATTTTTAAGTAGAGTTCAACTGGTTTGAATTAGTTTTCCTTCTCTTTCAAGAAACCAGCCTACCCTACTATTTACCCATAGCCATGGAAGAAGAGTTGGCTTTTTACACTTTCCCCAAGGGTATTACTATTAATGTTATGCAAACTGCCTCATGCAGGATTTGAAAGTGTTGCAAGTTTCATTTCCTATCACAATAACCATTATGTCATAAGCATCTCCATTTAGTGTCTTATATTTCTAGAATCATCTTGGCAAGTAACTTTTCTTTTTACTGCCATGCTAATTGTGATTGTCTTCTACAGAATTGTTGAATTTTTTTTTTTTTTCCTCATAGAGTTGACATGGATGAACTCTAGTTCTTATTGGTATGTCTTTGTTCTCTCTGGGCTTTAAGTTTCTGTGTTGGGTTTCTTTTGGAATAAATATCCCCCACCTCCTATGACTGTACATTAGACTCTTGGTTTGGATGCTGTGCTCTTGGTTGTTGTTGTTTCTAAGTGGGCCGTAACTAACTTTTCTATTTGTCATTTGGAATATGTCTTTCATTTGTCTTCTGTTGAGTATCGAACTTGCTTAAATGGGGCACCCAATGAGACAAACTCGCTCGTGAATGTTTGCTAGTCTAACTTGCTAATCATTGCACCAACTTAGGTATCCTGTAGAGTATCTATCTTGTTTCTTAGAGTTATCAAATAGTGATTGCTTACATCACAACAAGTGAGGACCAGTCGGGTAATAAAGATTTACCTGTTATTTCTGCCTAGACTTGAGTGAATCTTTCCTTAGACAATTCTATGATTGGAAGATACTCTTTCAAAATAGGAGTACTCCTCAGAGTTCAAGATGCTGTTTATTTACTTGCTTATAGATATATAATCTGTGTTTTAGTCATTTGGGTAGTTGTAGGTCTATAGCTTTTTTCTTTTCTTTTTTTTTTTTTTTTAAGCATAGAGACTGCAAAGCATTCCTACACTTCCAATTGCAGCACTGGAGTTTTTCCATGCTATTGCCATGACAAATGACCATCCATGGTATTTTAGTTCTTGTTTACTATGGTCATACGAGGTGTATACGGTAAGTTTCCAGACTTTTTTCGTATGAGCATTTAAAATTGTCATAGACTCTTGAAAATTCAGTATGTTATTGCTATACATCTTATGAGATGGCTGACCAATTTTTATGATTTCTGATTCAAAAGAACAGCTACAGCAGCAATTGGAATACATCCTACTAAAACCTGATTGTTACAGCTGGTCAATTTCAAAAATGCAATCTGCCACTTTAGAAGAATGATATGCAATAAAATTCTGTTTTAAACTTGGAAAAAATACCGCAGAAACATATGGAATGCTTCAGACTGCTTTTCGATCATCTTGCATGAATCGAGCATTAGTTTTTGAGTGGCATAAGAGATTCAAAGAAGGCAGGGGGTCTGTGAGGGATGATGAGAGGAGTAAGGAAGTCAATACACCAGAGTTGATTGGCCAAAGGGTTAGGGTTACTATGTTGAGGCTTTAAGGGAGTTCAGGAAGAGATTCGGTCGGAAGAGGCCAGCACTCTTCAAATCGGGTCAGTGGCATTTCCTCCAGGACAATACACCATCCACAACTCCATCTTTGTCACCAACTATTTCACTAAACCTCAAGCAAAACATTTCAATCTGATTTTACAAAATTCTCTTACTTTCTTATGAATATATCTACTATTGCTCTTGGCAGGTCCTCTAGAAGGCATCCAATGTCTACAAAGCTGATCAATATAGGTTTGTGCTGATCAGTCAACATTGGTGTGTCCAAATTTTGTTTATGAGTTTGTATCGGCTTCTTCAGTAGTGCCTAGCATATCTTGTTTGTCTTACTTGGATTGTTTGTGAGATGGGAGTTGAATGGCTGTACAGCAGCTGTTCTGTGGGGTGCTGCTTTCAGGATTTGTTCAAAATGGCCAGTAGCTTTTTCGCTAAGTATTTTGTTAAAGTCCAGTTGGTGTAGTGATAAACTTTTAGCCAATCAGAATCTGTTGCCAATTTGTTGCTGATACATTTTTATGTTTAACCTGGGTGTCCGCTCCTATCCCCTCCTAGACTTGGGAACCTCTAAATATAGCTAGAAGGCAACTTATTACAAAAACAATCACCTAGCATCCCTAATTATTTTATTATATAAGCATAACTCATCAAAAAATAACACATTGAGCTTTTTACTGGAACAATAGGCCTTTAGAGAATAAAACAATTTCCAGTCTGATTTGCAAATGAATGATATTAAGGGGTCTGTATTTATGCTGAATATCATTCTCACTATAATGGAAATGACTATAAAATTCTGATTAAAATCTTTCACTGCTTCTTAAAAAGAAGCAGCTATATCATTATGGACCAACAACCTAATGGGTTCATAGATCATCTAGTAAATATTAATCTTTTAATTAGTGAAAAGGTTGCAATGTTTTAAATAAAAGTGAGTATTCTAAAAAAAAAAAAGTTCTTTAATATAGTTTAATTAAGAAAGCATTATATCAAGAACTTGGATATCATTTCAGTAGGTAAATATAGATCAATAGTTAGAAACTGTTTTTACATGGAAGATATATTTTTTTTTCTTTTCTTTTCTTTTTTTTTTTTTTTTTTTAATCATCATATTCTATATGATAATATTGATGAGATGCTTATTAGGATCCTTAACTCCTTACAAAATAGAATGTAATGTTCCACTGTTACAGTCTAATGACTTGTAAGTCTCCTATCTTAATCTTAAGTTATTTAACACCAGATTATTAATGAGCTGCTTTGTAGTGAGATTCAGTCACTCAGATATATAATCTGACCCTTTTTTTTTTTTTTTTTTTCTTTCTTTCTTCTTGTACTTATTTAGGCTGCCATGCATTTTAATTTAAACATGTGACTTCTCTACTGCCTTTGTGTCTCTTATGTAAACACTGTTGATTTGTGTATACCTATAAGCCTTTTTGCTTCCTTTCTCTCCCTGTCAAACGTGGCCCAATTCTCTTTGACTATTCATTACTTATTTATAAAACGAGAATATTTGATTGCTTTGCTGATCACCAATGATTTTTGGCTTCACTATGAAAAATCAAGGAGAAATATATTTTCTCTTGTTTCCAATTTTATTTGCCATCTCAATTGAGTTTTGTCCATTTTACTGGCATAAGATGCTTGTCTATCTCAGAGAGAAGCGAGAGGATTCTGGAAAGTTCTTAGTTGGACTTGAAATGTACTTGTTGTTCCATGTATTCATACATGCTTGGCATCTGTTTCTTTAAGAACAGGAAGTGTAATCTCTTTTTTGGTTGAGCCAAGAACTTCAGTAGCTTCTAAGTTTTTTTTTTGTTTTTTTTTCTTAATATAAACACATACACAATATCACAGTAATTTTCCTATATAAAAAGGGATAATGATAAACAGGATAAGAAATGACTGTTTCATGTTATTGGTGAGCTAATATTCAACACCTTTGACATCATTTATGTACTTTTTGAGTTGTGCAATGATTGGGTGGTCGACGGAAAAGGTTTTTTAATTTTTTTTTATTGGTATATCAAACTGTGGTTTAGTGCCAAAGGCATCCTTGTAGAAGGACTGTACTAGTACTATTTAACCAATAGCGGGGAGGATAAGCAGGTTCTTACCTTATTTTCTCAAGGATATTAATCCAAAAGTGAAAATGTGACTGGAATTTGACCTCACCGATTTGAATGTTGCAGCCCAGTATGTTAGTCACTATGCTATAAAAACTCTCCGACATAGAAAATATATTCAACACTAACAGATGCCAAATACAGGCTCTCCTGATGATCGTGTGAGAGGGATATAAAAATTTCATTTAATATATCCTCAGCTTCATGAGGTAAAAAAAAAAAATCACCTTAAAATCAAATGTTTATTTGAAAATATAATTTTGTCAATGCACCTAATTGAGTGGTGAATGTTTGTCATTTTGATACGACAAAGTGGAAAGTTTTGATAAAAAACATTTTTGCATATAATTGTGTCAGGTGGCTAACTTATTGCAGAAATAAAATATTCCAATTTTTTTTTTTTCTTAGGAGGGAGCAGCTATTGAACCGTCAAGCATTTTATTTAAAATTTTTTTTAAAAAATTAAAAATTTTTGTCTCGCTTCCTTTGTGTAATTCATTAGAGAATAATTGAAATGGTTTTTAATTCTAAGAAAATACTTGATAACAAGTTGATGACTGCTGTATTTTTTTTTTTTTTTTTTTTTTTTTTTTTTTTTTTTTCAAATCTTATTTGCACTTAAATCACTTTAAGCTTTCTCGGAAGCAATTCGATAATTGCTTGGTCAATATATTGATTGTTAAATTTCAATTTTTTTTTTTTACCTTTCACTATTTAAAAAATCCCTCATTGCTAACAGATTTTCTACTTGTACCAAATTATTTTCTTATTGTTAATTACTCTCAGAATCCTAATTTCTTAGTAAAATCTTTTTTTTTTTTTTTTTTTTTTTTTTTTTCTTGTGAGAAAATAATTTAGTATTCTCCATGGCATTCTTAGTGAATGGGGAGGTGTTGATGATGGGAGAGAGTTGCAAAGAGCTGTATTGATTTAAAATGGTTGATGAGAAAAAAGTTTTGTCATTAATATGCATTGTATAAAAAGGTCAAATATTATTTACAGATTTTAATTCATAGAGAAATTATCTTTCTATTTGGATTGTGGGGATTTTATAAGCATTTAATTAGCAATTTTGTTTCTATTTAGTTCATTAATACAACTGATCTGTTTTCTGTAATGAAGGGGTTATTGAATGGAAAGATGTCTTGAAAATTAGGTAAAGAAAGAGTGTATTGCTCAAGTCTTGCAGAACCATTGATCTCTCTTCCAATTTGTAGTTGAGAATAATCACAAATGATAGATTTTTGCACAATTTGATCTTGATGTTCTCTTATAAGTTAGTCACGAGACCTCCTCCCCCCCTTTTTCTTCTTCTTTGAAGCTGCTCTTCCAATAAAGGGATTAACTTACTTGAAGGGATTTGTACAAAATATCAAGTTGTGACTAATTATTTTCATGTTTACTTGTCTCCACTCTATTTGTGGCTCTCTATTCGATTCACCTGCATTCATTCATTTAATGCCAAATATTTGACGAATATTTGTGGATTTACATTTAAAGCTACTCAAGTTAGGAAATAATACTGAGTAATATAAGCAAAGCCAAGACTTGTATGAATGAGACTTCTTTTGTTGCACTGCTTAAATTGGAATATGAGTCAAGGTAAACAAATGTACATGTAAGGGAAGTAACTAGTTTGGAATGTGAAATTTGTTTTCTATTTTTTTTTTTTTTTTTTTTTTTTTTTTGTATAAGCCATGATTGTTTATTACTTAATTTTTTTTTTGTGTTCTATTAAACTGTATAGATCATGATAGCAATCTAACATTCCTTATGACTTGATATGGGTATCTGTCATGGCAGTATCTATATCATTTGGAAATGTTTCCAACTAAAGAAAAGCAAATATTACTGGTTGAAATTTTTTGAACTATTTCTTCTATGAAATATGTTTGATTGTAGAAAATGTTTGTCTTTTTGCTAATAGCAAGTTTAATTTCAAATGTCCTGAAAGAAAAAAATCTTATTTTCTGACGAGGTAGTGAGAGGTGCATCCCATTAGGATCTGTGACCCTCTGAAACGCTGAAAGGAAAAAAGGTTTCCTTGAGTTAGCAGTAGGCTACTGATGCTGCTGCTGCTGTGTATATTCACAACAACCAATCGGTGTTGAACTGCTATAACAAAATTGCATCATGTGCATATTTATGTGTGGATCCAAAATGATTTTTGTGGCATGTCAACTTGCCTGGGGCTATTTTATACCTAGAGGTTTTAAAAAAAATTTTTTATTTTTTATTCATTTTATTTTTTCTAATTTATCTTTTCTTTTTTTTTGCTCACAGTTGAGATATTATCTAATGCAAATCATTTCCAAATAGATTTTTGAAATATGGGGCCTTGACAGAAGTTAGCTTTGTGGGTCAGATTGGACCTGGGAGTTTATGACAATGAAGTGGGGGGGGATCATGCAACTCCAGGATTGGAACCTCATCACCAGTTTAGTACCATATCCAGGACACCCTGGACTAATACCTTTGGAGAAAGGTATGAACTCTTATTTCCCCTCTCCTCCTGGGCTGTAGGTTAAATAGTATTACTGTTTTTCTACATGGATGGCTTTGGAATCCACTGTGGTTGATATGCCATTAAAGAAAAATGGACTAGCTCTTCTGCACTCAGCATATTTTAAGCTTCATTGACAGAACATATTGTTCACCTCGATTTATACGCTAGATGCTAATGATTAACTAATATTAACATTTAAAGCAACTCAAGTTATGAAACAATATTTGTTATTATAAACGAAATGACTTGTATGCGAGATATATATTAGGCATGGACAGCTATTGATAAGTTATCAGTCATATGGAAGTCAGACCTGTCAAATAAATTAAAATGCATTTTTTCCAAGCAGCAGTCGTGTCAATACTGCTATGCACCATGTGGGCACTAAGTGTATGGAGAAAAAGCTTGATGGCAATTATATAAGAATGCTGGGAGCTGAACAAGTCCTGGAGGCTACACCCAACAAAACAGCAGCTGTATGGCCACCTACCACCCATCATGAAAACATTTAAATTAAACGAACCAGACATGTGGGACACTGCTGGAGAAGTAAGGATGAACTCAGAAGTGATGTGTTCCTGTGGACCCCTGCACAAGTAGCAAAGGTTGGACAACCAACTAGAACTGATCTATAGCAGCTCTGTGCTGATATGGGATGTAGCCTGGAAGACCTGCTGGGAGAGATGGATGAGTGGTGAGATAGGGTCAGGGAGATCCATGCTAGCAGTGTGACACGAGATAGATATGATATAATATATAATATGTTTGTCTTTAATTTTTTTTGCTTTTGTTAGACTGCTTAAAACCAATAAGTTAATCTCTAATCTGTTCTTTTCCTGTAATTGACATTTTTCTTTTATAATCATTAATCCTTTGGCTCTACAGATTATTTCCAAGATTTTTTTCTTGGTATTTTCCAGAAGAATTTGGTTCACTTTGAAAATCACCACCACCTTCCCAACTGTCCCTATTCCCACTTCACCTCCAAGTCTGACTTGTTGGATAATTGAAATTGAGCAGATTTACGAGATTTGCTTTTTAGTCTTGACCTACCATCTTTATTCTTAATCACTTTAGTATTGACAATGCTTGTATATTGTAAGTTGTCGTTAAAACTTGTAGACATCCAATGTATTTTCTTTGTTTAGAATTTCTTTTGTGATTTTGATTTGAGAAAAATGTTTTGTTTTCTATTTCAGTTGGCTTTTGTTTTTTCTCTTCTATTTTTTGTTTTAATTTATTCAATTTTTCTTTGATTTCATTTATGGTTATCTTGGTTAGTTTTTGTTTAAAACAATGATTCATATCTGGAATGGCACTTCTGGTTAGGATCAGTGTAGTATCTGTGCATTCTGCCTAATGTATTTCCAAGCAGCAGAAACTTAGTAGAAATAGCAGTTGTATATGTTCACCTGCATCTTGAATGTTTAGAACTGGATTCACTTGGTTTTGAAATTTGGAGATTTGATTAATGTAACAGTTATGGATATAGAGAAAATGTGCCTTTTTATTAAAAGATCTTATTAGACATATATAAGTAAAGTAAAGTTGGCGACCATAGTCGAGGGTAACCCGAAGGCTCCCTTTTCGATAGCTACTACACCAAGGTTCTTTAAAGAGGATAATAATTTAGAAAGATATAAGATTCTCTTTCTATGAATCTTCGTACTATCTTCAGCTTGGTATTAATCTTGTAAATGCTCACAATAGCATGCATACTATCATTTAAAAAAAAAAAAAAAAAAAATCAAAACTAAAAAATATGAAATTTTTTTTCTTCAATAGGGAATTTCTTGGTAGTGGTGCTATTAGTGTTTTTTCTTTTAAGATACTCATCCCGTTGTCTTTCAGTTTGTTGGTTCCACAACTATTTTGTCCCCTGTAAATTAGGTTTATGATGAAAGAATTTGCTTTATGCTTTCTGAAAGGATGAATTTCAGTTGGATGTAAATAGCAAATGTCACCAAACTTTTGCTTTGTCTACTGTTCCTGATCTTTTGAGATTGTGAAAGTATTAGGCATTTCTGAAGCCTCCTTATATACACACACATTTTTTTTGTGCACGTGTGACATATGCTATATGACTACTTGCCTCAAAAACCATCCTTGGCAAACAAAACGTACAGGACATTTGCTGGTGAAGTAAAAATGAACTCATAAGTGATGTTCTCTAATGGACTCTGATCAACACTAACATATCCATGTGCAAATCAACAAGGACTTATTTCAGCTCTGTGCAGGTACTGGATGCAGTTTAAGTTGGCATTAAATAACCTACAATGTTTGATATGCCATAAAACCTAGCCTAATTTGTATAAACTGAATGCATTTTTGTGCAAGTTATCTCCTGTTTTTCTCTTATCAACAAATTGAATTTTTTCTTTTTTCTGAGCATTGCATTTGAAGTAAATATTTATCCAACTTTGTCATGGTTAAGATATGATGTGTGACCGATTACTAAGAGGAGCACAGCTGGTTTGAATAGTTTTCCTTCTCTAAGTCCAATAAGAACCCGGTCTGCCTTAATATTTTATCGCTTCAAGGAAAATGGATGGATTCATGCCTTTTCCAAGGGTATTATTGCAAACACCTTTGCCCAGAATTTTAACCCGGGTCGCAGAGTCCATTTCCTACAATAGTAGCTCTTATGCTAAGTGCATCTCTTAATTGCATTTGATGTATGTGAGGTGATTTTGATAGATTTGTCATAACTTTCAGTCAGATGTTTTGAAAAAGAATTCTAATATCTTAGGAACTTTTAAATTGGAATGTCTGTTTCTGTTCAGTGTCATATTTTTATTTTATCATTTGAGAGACTTGTGATTAAAAAACAATGGCTGGTGGTAGCTTGTGGTTAGTTGAAAAGAAATTTTCAGATTACCCACTATCCCTCCACTAAAAAATGATTCTTGTTTACATTTTGTGAATGGAATCAAAAATTTGGTTTACAAATTTTTTTTTTTTTTTTTTTTTTTTCTTCCATAAACTTGAAAACAAAACTTATAAGGGCTCTGCAGTTTTATAGCTTAAATGATAAATTTCTATTGACATCAAAATTTAAATTCTTTTGTTCCATTTGTATGTATTTACCAACCCCTCCTCTATTTGCAGGAGGTGTCACAAGATCAATTTTTAAGCATAGTACTGTTGGTTTGAATTCAATGGTTCTTCTAGACTGATTGCCTTACCAAAACTGAAGCACCTAGTCTGTCCTACTGTCTACTCTTAACTTGTAGAAAAAAGTGATTCTGACATTTCCTTAGGTCATTTAGTATGAAATATAAATGACCTAGTTCAGGATTTTAACTTGTTAGTGTGATAACCATTATACTAAGCATGCCTCCCATTTCTAAATTCCAACTTTGTCATTCTTTTTATAATAGCTAAAAACCTTTCAGAACAAGAAAATTTATAATTGAAATTTTCAAAAGTTCTTGAAAGCCAATTTTGCTCACTTAAATTCAATTGAAAAATTAGATAACTTAAAATGAGAAAATATTTTCTAAATAACCTAATTGTTTCTTTTTGATATGTTCTTTCAACCCCATATTTAAAGATGTTTAAACTTATTTTTTATTTTTTTCAATGATGCTTATATGTCAAGTATTTTTGGAGACTAGTTTTACCCGAGATTTAAAAAGACCCACATTACATTTAACTTGTATAATGACAATCGTTAAAAATCATTTTGTGCTACACAGTTTTTTGAACGCAATTGTTGAGTAGATTGAATGTCTGACTAGATGATTTTTTTTTTTTGCTGCAAAATGTGCATATGAACTGAAATAGCAATTATTGATTCCTCTTAATTCAAGAACCATTTGATGATTTGATACATGACTAGCTGTAATATTTTTATTTCTCTATTGATTAACTTTATCCCAAAGTTTTAATTCCTTCAATAAGGTAAATTTGAAACCATCTTCAAAGTTACAAACATGTGTAAGTTCTTTTTCACTTGGGTTTTTGTATTTGTCATGTATTTCAAATTAAAAATTATGTTCTTGGTAGTTTTTCTTAGTGTTAATTTTTGAAGAGATCAAAAATTGTGAACTCTAAATCTATGCGTCATTTTTTTTTTGGCATTTAATTTTCTTTAAAATTGCTCCTCCTTTTTGGCATAGGGTTGTAGTTACACTATATCGAACAGTACTTTGGTTTTTGTAGTGTGTAGATATTTAAAAGTGAAGTTGGCTCACGCACTTTTGCCAATGGCCTGGGTGACCTGGGTTCAATTCCAGGTCGTCATACCAAAGACTCAAAATGGTACTTGATGCCTCCTTGCTTAATGCTCAGCAATATAAAGTAGGGATCAAGGGTAAAGTGGAGCAATCCAGCGAAAGGAGTAACACCCTCTCCTACACTTTGGTGTAGTAGCTATCAAAAAGGGAGCCTTCAGGTCACCCTAGACTAAGGTCACCAACTTTACTTAACTAGTGTAATTTGCCTACCTACAAGGCTTACAGACCAAATCTGCTCAATTATTTATCTATTGCTGGGAAGAGAAAAGATATATTCATACCTTTTCCGAACATATTAGCATATGAAGTAATATATACTAACAAACTTGTCAAGAATCTTAACCAGGTTTATCAAGTCCATTACAATGACTGTTATACCAGCCGTGCCTCCTTCCTTTAAACATTATTTCAGATTTTTTTCTTAATTCTATAAAGCATTATCTGATTTTCCCAATGTGTCATGGACTGCTATCATGTTAGTGTTTATATTATTTGATTTAAGATTAATCTGTTCTTAATCACAGCATGTGACAAAATATTAAACAATACAAAGATCTTTATGCATTTTCATTTTTTGCTTTACATGTAACATAGGTGAAACTGGAAACCTGCCATGTACCTAAAGTCAGTGACTTGAATACCAGTACTGGTACATGTGGTGTTACTCTAAAGTACTGTGACTCTATTTTCTAAAAAGCTAATTCTTTGTATTTATTTCTAGTGGGAATCTATGAGTCCTCGTCTAATTTAAATTAAGGTTTTAGTTTGTATTTTGTATTAATGAGAGATTATTTTAGATAGTATTGGGCACTGCTGGTAAAATAAAACTTCAATGTAAAATTTTCATACTATTTATTTTGGAATAATGTATAATTGGAATATACTTGAATAGAAATTAATTTGCACACAGTATATAATTCTATTCATTTTATACATCCATTTTGTTTAAAATTTCAACATATGTTTCATATACTTTGGCTGGTTTAAAAATTTTCTAACCTTACTCTCCCTTCCCCATAATGAAATAACTTTGTTTTTATGTTTTCCTTTTAGTTGGTTCTTGGTAATTCAATAAATTTCCTGTTCTTTTTGCTGGCAACTCATTCTGTACTTAATGACTTTATGGAACTTACTTCTTTACCAACAAGTTGTTGTATTTCTTTAGATTTGCTTCTGTTGATTTGATTCTTTCAAAAATCTTTTATATCTGTCTATCTACTTGTCGTCATATAAGAAAGTGAACAAATTGCACTTAACCTTCATGACTAACTGTTCAGTCCTGAATAGTTAAATGAATCCTATTGACTTGTCTCCTCCTCGTGTTTATCATAGAAAAAAACTTAAAAGAAAAAAAAAAGATGGACCTTTCATTGATATGAGCATCTTCCTGAAGAAGAAAAGAGGTACTCCCTTTGTGGGGGAAATTGTATAGGAATGGATTTTCTAATTTGGCTTTGCTTGACTTGGCACATCAAAGCTTGATGAGTAATTTTAAAAGTGGGACTCTTAAAAGTTCCATAATTTTGTATCCAAACAGTATTGGAGTATTTTCCAAGTGATGATTTATTTGTCCTTTTTATTGATTTAATCAGTCAAATACCAACACCTGTAAACGAAAGGAAAACCCATTCCTACACAAATTAAGCATAAATGTATTGGAGTGGGAGGACAACATAAAGATATATGTGTGATATTGGTCAACACATACTGATAAAAACAAATGAGAATGCAAGTTGGAAGAATTCACAGAATGACGATATTTCAGTATTTTGGTTTTTCTTTACATACCCCCCCCCCAGAAAATGTTGTTCGTATTCTTGAATGTAAATTTATTTCTCTGCTAAATCACAATCTTCTTTAACTGGTATCTTTTAATTATATTAATTGATTTATATAATCAATTTTTAATGATTTATGCAAGAAACTTTGTCTTGATTAAATTATTTACTTCCCTTAATTCTCAAATTTCTTCTGACTTCTGAAATGTTTATTTCTTTTCTTCTGGTTTAGAATCAGAATCTCTACCCACAAACAATGAGTTTAATTTTGCTTGAGAGAAGATGTCTTTAAGTTTGTTTCATTGCAATTATAAAATAAATCTAATTTCATATTAGTTATAAATAATGAAATTTCACGTTACTGACCATTAGGGACTTAAAAAAAACCCAAAAAACTTTAAATTGCTGATTCATATTATATAAAGTTTAGAGCGTTTTAGTCTTTAACTCTTGAAGGATTCTCAAAGTGATCTGTATTGACCTTTTTAATAGTGAATAAAGCAGTTTCAGGTGAATAAAAGCTTAGGTGAATTTAAAAACTATCATTTCTAAATCACTTTATAATGGAACAAAAATCATTTGATTATATAGACCAGTTAAGATATTGAAAACTATAGCAAAATATCCCTAGTTTTATGTAACTGTTGACTGTTTTATTAGTTTTCCCAAGTTGATATATGATGGAATCTGCATTTATTACTAAGCAAATGGAGAATTGCTTTGAACATGTGATCTCCTCAGTGCCCACCAAAATCCATCCTTCTCATTAGAAAATAATTCAAGAATCAAAGGTGCATTTGCATCTAGTTTACTAATTCTTTCCTTTTTTTTTAAATTTTTAATTTTTTAAAATTTAAATTTTTTTTTATTAAACAGTGGTAAATTAGTTGTTTTCTAATTTAATATTCAATTATTTGGGGTTGAATGAAATTAAATTTGGTTTGCTTTAAATTCATCTGAGAAGCTCAGTTTTAAATTCTTTATTTTGAAATGACCTGTACCTGAACTCATAAAATGTTTGAAACCCAATTTTTTTTCATATGAATAATTATGTGTTCAAAAAATATCAAGATTGAAATTTTTGAGCATTTATAGTTTAAGATAGATGACTTAACCTAATGTAAAGTTTGAAGGTTTTATTTACTTTATTTATTTTGTTTGATAAAATGAATTCGAATTATTAAAATGTTACCAGTATATATTACCTCTTCACAAATTTGAGGGCAGGGGAATGGGTGGGAAGTGGTTTCACTAGCCCCAAAATTTTGGTTGTTAGTTCATTCGAGCTATGCCAGTTGTTAGCTAACTAATTTATCCCTTTTAAAAAATCTTTAACTCTTGTTTGACTGTTTCTAGTACCTACTGCAAGAGTTCTTGTGATTTCTACTCAAGTGGGCATCAGATTCACTAGTGGTGGGATGTGACCTCTACACCAATGCCAAGTCCTTTTCTATACTTGGAAGAAATCTGCTAGAAATGTGTTATCTATGGTATCCTAAGTGGGATTTATGAAAATTGAGACCTTTCGCTACTTCTTATTTTGTAATACAGTCTAAAACTAAATATATGTATAGGAAATGAGCAGGTGCTAAAAGTTTGTGTAGTATACTTTAGAAAAAAAAACATAACAAATACATAATCAAGAAAATGAACTTTTTTATAATTAACTATTTTCTGCTAGAAACTTTATGCAAAATATTAACTTTTAAAGCCTCTAGACTTAATGCAAACATTAAATTGTTCATAAAAGAATTTAAAGTAGCTTCTACTTAGCTTTTCTTGGTGCAAGAATCTTTACCATTTACTGGAAAATGAATCGATAATATGCAAAGTGCAACTGGAGAATTAAGATGTACAAATCTTCATGTTCATCTTCAATTTCTAGTGACAAGTTTTGGCACTTAGTCTGTATATTGGGTATTTGAAAATTAGATTTGCCAGTGGTCAGTAGTGAATAAGATACTGTCAGAATAGGGCTATTATATTTATAAATATGCTTTTACTATAGAAGAGTATTGTAAATGAAGGATTATCTGTAGTCAGGAATTAATGCAACTGTTACTGATAGAATAGGGCTATTATGTGATAAACATTTGCTATTGAAAAGTGAAAGTGCTCTTAGCATAAGTTATCAACCTTGAAAATGGAATTGGTGACCAGAGTTCAAATCCAAGACAAGGTCTTTAGCTTTTCTGTTCACACTCTTGGGAAAGGCATGAATCGTCTGTTCTTTTCCAGTTATTGGTAGATAGTAGGGTAGGCTGGGTTCTTTAGCTTTGGCAAAGTAACCAGTCTAAGACAACAAAAACTTTGAATTCAAACCTACTGTACTTCTCTTTAAAAAGGAAAAAAAAAACATGATGTCCCATCCCAACTATAGGAAGGGGTGGGTAAATACATACTATAGAAATCCATTGCAAGTGAGAAAGGGATTGTCTCTGGTCAATTGTTGATATAACAAATGTTACTAGGATAGAGCTGTTATGTATTAGAAAGCTTATATATATATATAAAATGTCGCCTAAGGAGCATAATTTCTTGAAATATTATAATGAATATTCTGACAGGCATGTTTTTTGTAATTCCGCTGTAATAATTATCTTGCTGTAACCTGTAGTTTTCTTTTTCTAAGGTATGCTGGAATTTATTTTTATTTAAAAAAAAAAAAAAAAAAAAAAAGACTAAAATGAAAATGCTGAAAAAGTTATAATTTTCTTTTTAAACAAAATCTGAAGGGCTGAATTGTCCACCTGGCTTAGGATCTTTTGTTGACAGATCACATGTGACTTTATTTGCCTCTGTGGGTAGGTGCAAAGTAGGTAGTAGGAATGGTTACTGACTTGATATCAATTGATGATTCTCTTTGCTCTACTTAGGAAGTCACCCCCACTTCATTTGGGGTGTCTTTTTGAAATGTAAACATTATGAGTTGAATTTTGGTTCCATTAGATTGGTGGTGGGAAACCTATTTTTATTTTATTGGCCACATTGCAATTTGTCTACTCATAAGTTGGCACTTCATATAATTTTAGCAAAGATGAACTCATTATTGACATTCACTGAACTCCTACACATGGACATACCAGTGTTAGCTGACTAGTCAAAAAAATTATATCCATCAACTCTGGACACGGGATATCGTCTAGAGGACCTGTAGGGATGGATAGCAAGAATCAAGGAAATCAATACTATTGGCATGGCTTGATGTTTTCCTGGCTAAGTAGAATTTAGAATTGAGGGAGAGGAAACTGCATGTTTAAAGGCTAAATTTGACAAATTATAAGTTTGCACATTTTTAAAGTTTTATTTACTACATAAAAGAACTGAAAAACTTAGTGCTGACTTTTTTATCCTTCCATCCGAGAAAGTGTTGTAATATGAACAAGATTAATTGGAAAGTGGAGGTACTTGATTTTTAACTGACCTTTTGACAAGAATGTAGAAGTTAGCTTGTTTTCCACCTCTACAGTAGTTAAAATTAATAAGGATTCTCGATAATGGTTGGTGGGGTGCACTTAAGGTTACGAAAATTATTATTCAGTTAAAAATTAGAAGTTTTATAAGATTTGTTTTTGTACTGAACATTATCTTTTAATCCTTCATATTCTCAATATATAATGGAGGTAACTATGAAATGATAGAATCTTTGCTTCCTTCCTAAATAGAAGCACTAGTATGATCATGGATCACTGTTAGGAGCATCCAACAGGTTTACAAGTTATTTAGTCTATTATTAAGCTTTAATGAATAACTCTAAAGAAATTCAGGATTTTAATCTTTATGGATGATTAAGTGAGGAAATTATTCATTTTATATAGAATGTCTTCTATTAAAAAAACAAACTGTAGAATGTTAAGTGGGGGTATGTGATATTGAAAGAACTTTCCAAATTGATGTCTGCTGGGGCTGTATAGAATAAGCTGACTGCATCTCTGCAGAGAGGTAAAAAAGGCTCCTATCCCCACTCCAAACAATGAGTGTCCTGGATATGGTACTAAACCATCTGATAGTGAAGCTCCAGTCATAGAGCTCTGGCAAATGTGGCATACTCCCTTTCATTACTATTACTCCCAGGTCAACTCTGATCCAGAGTGTTAGTACCTGTAAAGGGTCCTATCTATTGGGGTCAAATAGAAATATTTGATTACTATACTTGAAAACATTTAACTTTGTGCAAACAAAATGATTTGCTGAATTTGAATTATTAGCATTACAAAGTAATACTTGAAAACATTTTAACTGTGTGCAAACAATACACAGTATATTACTTAAAACTATTAAAGTGTGTGTGGGGGGGAACAAATAAGATCTGGCTCATTTAAAAAGTTTGCCTACAAACTATTGGTAGACATACATACGTATGGGATCTAGCATGAAATAACCCATGAGGGTTAATATGCCATAAAACACAACCACCCAAACCATAACTGGATCATGTTCTTGCAATGATGATAATAATTTAAAATGAAATAACTTAAAAGAAATTGTTGAACTGCAGTTATTCATTAACCTTGTCGGTATTTCTCAGTTGATGTGTAGCTATGTCTCTACAGTCTCCTCAGTTTAACCAGCTAGCCAATGTCTCCCTGACACCCTATGTTGTTATTACTTCCAAAATGAGATCTATTGACCACCAGGTTTGTTTTAAAACTGTTAGCCATGGAACAGTTTCTCCCTAAAAAGGTGGGGGTGACAAAAATGAATTTTGGAATCCACATGATTCTTTAATGAGGATTTCTATTTTGGTTTATCCTAGTCATGAGTGTGACATTTTGCCATATGGCTTTGGGAGCTGATCCCCGCAATATGGATGGCAGATAAAGACTTGGTGAATTTCTTATCCCATTCTGTCGAAGTTGACTCCTAAATCTGCTGTTTCTTTGCTTATGACCAACTAAGGTGTGTAGGAAGGGCTCTAGTTCCATGGTCACTGGGTTGCCACTCATGTTTTAATTCTTGATTGCTATCTTGAATATATATGGCCCAGACTTCCAGAAAAGAAAACCGCTTTCTCTGCATGTAACACCCATAACTAAAGTACCTAAAACCAAAAAAATAAAATTATCTCCTCTCCTAACTATATTAGCACCAGAGGCTTGAGTTGGTCCTGTTTGTTATTACTACATACACATCCATTTACAAATGCTCCCACAAACCTGTACAGATACTCATCCACGCACATACATGCCCAATACCTCTCCCCAAGCTGGATATGACAGGATTTAAAAAAAAAATTTTTTTTTTAAAGTGGAGTTTAACATGTTTGCATTCAGTTTTCCTTCTCCTAGACTGGTTGCCCTGCCAAAATCAAAGAGCCCAGTCTATCCTATTGACCCGTAATTGGATGCAGAATAGTTGGATTCATCCTTTTCTCAAGGGTATTGGCACAATGTCCAAGATTTGAACTGTGGGTCACTGTGTCCATTTCATATGATGATAACCATAACATCACAAGAACCTCCATGCATACATTTATATAGATATGCTTGAGCTTATATGCCTTATTGCACCTAGATATGTGCACTAAAAAGCAGGAGTGCTGCCACAGATGAAACAGATGACAAAATTATACTACAATCTGTTATTTCCATTTTATCTAAATCTTTTTTTCTTTTTAAACCTTATAATCAATGAATATAGGTTTTTTTTTTTTTTTTTTTTTTTTTTTGTGGGTCATGTCATCCAGCTGGTGGCATGGATGTTTTTACTGTTGTATCTATTTTATTAAAGGCATATTTTTTTTTTTTTTTTTTTTTTTTTTTTTTCATTTTGTGACAGATGTCAGTCTTAGTGATGTATTTTTTTTCTCCATCTTTTAAAAATAGCACAGCTATTTGGAAATATATACAACTTATCATAGTAGGGGGGGACTTTGTTCTTCTGCATTGGACCATTTCTAAAAGCAAAAGCAAATTTCAACTTCACATTTCAAAAGATTCTTCAGATATTTCTATGATCATCAATGTTTATTTGATAATGTGAAACATTTTTATTAACCATTTGAGTCCATTGCCCTGGTGACACTTTAATTTCCTCCCACACCATAGCATTAGTTTACTTGTATGGCTATCCTGTTCAAATAGCAGAGTAAATTTAGCCACTGGAGCTCTGGTTAGGATTTGATGTTTCAAGGATTGTTTACTTTTTAATATATATATATATCTATCTCATCATGACGTGCGGCTAGCATGGATATCCCTGACCCTCTCTCTCTCCACGTCTCCCTATCATTCATCGCCTTCGGCAGGTCTTCAGGGTTACATCCCGTATCATCACATAGCTGCTGTATGAATGTTCGAGCTGGTCGTCCTGCTTTTGATTGGCCATATGCGGGGGTCCACAGAAGCACATCACTTACGATCTCGTCTTTGCTTCTCCAGCAGTGTCCGGCATGTCTGGTTCGTCTAGCTTGTATAGTTTTCGTGATAGGTGGTAGGTGGCCGTACAGTTGGCACCGTGTGGGGTGTTGCTGCCAGGACCTGTTCAATATTGCTCGCAACATTCTTGTATAATTGCCGTCGAGCTTCTTCTCCAACCGTTTAGTCAGCGTCCAAGTAGTGCATCCATACAGCAGTATCGACATGACCGCCGCCTGGAAGAAACTGCGTTTCATTTTATCGGTCAGGTTTGATTTCCATATGATCAAAAGCCTATCGATAGCTGTCCATGCCTTCGTTAGCCGTGTGTCAATGTCTTTTTCGGTTGATGAGACACTGCTTCCTAGGTAGGTGAATTTGTCAACCAGTTTCAGGGAGGTTCCGTCTAGTGTGGATATAGTAAACTCAATAAATTCCACTACTTTTTACTTGCTTTCATTTTCTAAAAATAAAATATTAAATCTGGACAAAAAACTAACATATATTCTTAGGGAACCAATGAAATATCTATAAGTCTTATCGGAAATTATTTGTAATTCTATTTATATTTTATACTGTTAAGGCGTTTGGTATTTAAAGTAATAAAGGCAAATATGTCAATCAAGTAGACAAGATTATTCAGTTAAGAACCTAAAGGATAATATTAGTGAAGTATTGATAAGGGTTAAGTTGATGTAAAAAGAATTAATTTTTTTTTTTTTTCTTTTAACTATCATTGATAGTAATCATTCAATGAAAGTCTGAATATGGTCACATGTTTTTACATAGAAGGAAAAAAGTATGTGTCTGCATTCAAAGAATTCAATGTGAAAAAGAAAAATACTGCTATTACATTAGAAAATATTTATTTCCATACATATTGAAAACATTGATACAAAATTCACACACATTTAAACAGTAAAACAAGATTATCTTTATGTGAAACAATTATGTTAATATACAAGGGTGGCTTTTCAGCAGTACATAAACAAATATCAGAATTTCATGTTTCAAAGTATTTTTACCGTTTACCCCCACCCAACCATTCAGCCCTTACTTTTGTCGCTTTCCCATTATTTCACAATCTGTGCAGTGTTATTAAAGAACAATTGTGAAAATATTTAGTTACATGAAAGAAAAATTAGTTTCTTATAATCATTTATGATTATTGACTGAGATTAACATTTATAATGAATTTACCATTTGTTGGTATGCAGTTTTCCCTCCTGGTAAATTCACAAGCTACCCACTACTCCATGTATAATGGTATTTTTTTTTTTTTTTTTTTTTTTTTTTTTTTCAATGTTTTGACTCTTCTAATTGGGTGTATGTGGTGGTGGTGGGTGGAGCATTGGCTATTATAACTTCTGTTGATTCTAAGAATTTCTTTTTTATAGTGGAGTGGGCTAATACAAAGACTTTTTTGTGAGTCGTTACAAAGTAACTAAAGGAATTGGTGTTTTTTCCATTTAATATAGATCCTCTAAAATCAGACATTACATTCATTTCAATCTGATAATTTATGTATTGATTATTTGTAACTCTGCAAACTTTATTTCTGTCAATTGAAAGGAATTGGTCATCAAATTTAATACTGCTGATTTCTCATTTAAAATTTTTCCAATCTACTATAAGTTGAAGCAAAAATTGAATTGACACTTGGAAGATCTTTTAATTGAATATCGCGAATGTAAAATTTAAGTTTTTAATTGTCAGCACCATTTTCAAAAACTACCCCACCCCCAAAATGTTTTTTAATTTGTTGTTCCTGACTCAAAAATTTGTCCTGTTATAGCACTAAACTGTATCTGATATTGAGGCTCTGATCCAAGAGAGACGTGGTGTTTGGAGTACTCCTTCATTGCTATTACTCGCAGGAGTGGTAGTACTGGTTAGGGTTTTATTTCTGGGTTAAATAAATCTGAATTTGAAGCTCCTCAGCCTAAACTTACCTTCTGCCATTCTGAGTGTGATCTTCACATTAGTACACTGTTGATAAAATGTGGTGGAAAATAGATTACGGCTCAAAGAATTTTCATGTTCTATAGGTTTGTGCTAAAAAGGTTCTTTAACAACTACACACAAATGTAAATATGAATCTACAATGAACACAATTCCCTAACCTGTAGGCATAAAATAACCCTAGATGTGTTAAAATGCTATGTAAATTTTACCTCTTATAATTTGCTTTATGGAAAGCTTAGAAGTTTGGAAGATTTTAAGTCTCTACTCACCAAGAATAAATATTAGCATTAGTAATATCTGTGGTATATTAAAGTTAAACATAACAGAAGGAAAAAACAAGATGCTCATTTATATATAATATATAAGAACAATGAATATTTAATGCTTACAATATAAATATCAGTGGCATTAGGAGAAATGCACATGTATCTCAATAACAAGAATAGTAAACATATTGTGTTGCATGACTAAGCAGTATGTAGACGGGGGTACAAAATATAAAGCTTACTTAAGAGGAGATAAGATAGCCATGTGGCTTTACTGTTCTCAAGAGAGAGTCAGTTAACAGCTGTACTGTTCAAAGAACAAAAGCAAATAAGTTTCTGGTACTATCATTTGCCTTTGTGATTAAATTTTGAAGGTTATCAATCATAGTCATTCAAATAGTGGAAAGATGGTGATGGTTAAAAAGCAAAAGAACCCAGAGGCAAGAAATGCTGATAAAATTAATTGAATTTTATTTTTATTACATATATTATTTTGAGTTCTCTTTCCCACAAATGCCCTGTTGGCTAGGGCTGTAGAATATACAGCCGGCTCCTCTACAGAGGGGTAAGACCACCTCTCAATGAGTGTCCTGGTTATGACACTAAACAGTGTGATGGTGAGGTTCCATTAATGCTGGAGTTAAGGGGAATGCAGAGTACCCCTTCACTGCCATTGCTTCCAGGTCTACTCTGACCTGGAGTGGTAGCACCTGATAGGGTCCTATCTATGGATCAAATAGAGCTAAATTGTGTACTTATGCTAAACTGAATGACTTGAAATAGAACAGTTTTGATATTAAACTGTATTTATGCAAAACAATTGTTCAAAATAGAACCGTTTTGACATTTAACTGTGTGGACAAAAACTATACTTTACTAATCTGAATGGTTTGAATAAGGACTGTTTGACAAAACTGAATAGCTTGAAATATAAATGTTTTTGATAATTAAACTGTATATTCATGCTAAACTGAATTGTTTGAAATAGAACTGATTATTTGAATAAAAATGAATTTGGCGTTAAATAACTTACAAAGGTTGATATGCCATAAAACCCAACCAACCAATCTTTCCCACAAGACTTTTAAAATTAAGTTTTCTGTTAGGTTTGGATTAGATATAACTTGATAATTTCCAAACTTATAAAGCCTTTCCCCTACACCCAAATGGAATTAAGATTAATTGATTACTTTATGTATTTTACCCAACCCCTTCACTATGAGCAGGATGTAACACAAGGTCAAATATTCAGTGGGGTGCAATTGGGTTCATGCCTTTCCCAGAGGGCATTAGTGCTAAGTGAAATACAAATAGCCTTATCCAAGATTTGAACTCTGGTCACCAATTCATTTCATCATTTTGCTAATTGATCACTCATTCTAAATTTTCTGCATTTTTTTTAAAAAGATGCCAACTCCTAAAAAATTTTTTTAAAGATTAAAATAGTTTCTTTTTTCTCTCGATGAGCTTAAATTCCTGTTGAAGGCAACATGTAACTTTAAATTATTTCCGGTGCTAAACTGGAAATAATGCACTTGACTTTTTTTTAACTAATAAAGTTATAGACAATTCCTTAATCAGTGCTGACTTAGAGTGCACTTGGAATGCAACTACCATTTTTGCATTACACTGATAAGCCAAAACATGATTGTGACTTCTATCAAGAATGATAGCTATTGTCTCATAACAACTGAAGTGCTAGATCAGAAGTATATATGCAGATAAATATTTCATTTAGATGTATTGAATGCAATAGTTATGAGCATGAAAGATTTGAGTGCCTAAAGGTCAAATTATGGCCAGAAGACAAGATTAGAGCATTTGGAAAATGATTGGGCTTTCAGTTTGAGAATAGAAAAATCATTAGCAAGGCACTAGGTTGCAAAAACTTAGTGATGAAACTTGAATTGAAGGCCTTATCAAGTAGGTACCAAAAGAAAGGCTATTATTCCTGCAAAAATTGCCAAAAACCTATTCAATAGGGACACAAGCATATGAAGTAGAGCTTGTAAAAATGAAAGAAATTTGGTTTGGTGGGTTTTATGGCATATCAATCTTTTGTAGGTTATTTAACGCCAAATCCATTTTTATGTAAATAATCTGTTCTATTGAAAACTATTCAGTTTAGCATAAGTACACAGTTTAATTGTCAAAACATTTCCATTTCAAACTATTCAAGCAGTTATATGTAATAATTCAGTTTAGTGTAAGAACAGTTTTAATGTTGAAAAACAGTTCTATTTGAAATGATTCAGTTAAGCATAAGCATGCAGTTGAAGTGTAAGTACGGTTTAATTGTCAGAAACATTTCTATTTCAAGCTATTCAGTTTACTCAATTCATTTTAGCATAAGTATGCTGTTAGTTCTATTTAACCCATAGATAGGGCCCTATCAGGTGCTACCACTCTGGGCCGGAGTGGACCTGGGAGCGATGGTAATGAAGGGGTACTCCACATTCCCCAAAGCTCCAGCACTGCTGGAACCTCACCATCAGATTGTTTAGTGTCATATCCAGGACACTTGTTTGGGGGGGGGTCTTACCCCTCTGCAGAGTTGCAGTCAGTGTATTCTACAGCCCCAGCTGAATGGGCAATACACAGATTTAAATGTCAGACAGTTTTATTTCTGATAATTCAGTTCAGCATAAGTACACAGTTTAGATGTCAAAAAACAGTTCTATTCTGAGCAATTCAGTTCAGCACTAGTACGCAGTTCCTATGTCAAAACAGTTCTATTTTAAACAATTCAGTTTAGCATAAATATGCAGTTTAAATGCAAAAATCAGTATAGTGAAAGAAGCAAGGTTTTGTTCTATTTAACCCATAGATAGGACCCTTATCAGGTGCTACCACTCCGGGCCAGAGTGGACCTGGGAGCGACGGCAATGAAGGGGTACTCCGCATTCCCCAAAGCTCCAGCATTGCTGGAACCTCACCATCAGATTGTTAGTATCATATCCAGGACACTTGTTGGGGGGGAGTCTTACCCCTCTGCAGAGAAGCAGTCGGTGTATTCTACTGCCCCCCCCCCAGCCGACTGGGCAAGAAAGAAATTTGATATGTCTGTTTCTGCTGGAGGTGGTATCAAATGATGATACTTGGTTTATGTTCAGGTGTCTCATATCTTTCTCATTAAGTATGAACCAAGAGAAAGGCTATTGTCCCACAAACTGCTAATAGTTTTACTCAAGATGAAGAAAAGAATGCATCACAATATGCATTACATTGATAACTATTGTATATGGAGCTGTATAGCCATGACCATATAGTTATTTACACTCGTCTCAATTTGCTTATTGTACCTGTTGTTTATTGAGTGGTCACCCATCTAAATATTAAACAGGCTCATCACTGTTTAATCGCAGTGATCTAGCAGGAATTGGTGCTTTCAACATTACTTTGACCCAAAGTAGTGATAATTATGTACGACTCTTAACCAATGTTCATGGCTAAAAACATCTTCAGTGGGCATTCAAGCATCAGAGCTAGACCTTGTAACAATGGAAGAAACTTGTCTAGTATGATGATTGTTTCTCCTGAATAAGATGCTGGAAACTTATAGTTGTGTCAGCCATGTGAAAGATAGTTTGCTACTACATATCTCCTACCTCATTATTATTGAAGACCAGACACATCCTATCATGATAACGCTTCTATGATGGCTGTGGCATCTTTCAACCAGATAATTCTCTCTCTTGCATTGCATGAAGTGTATGAGAATGATTTGGGGGACATTAAGACTTTGCTATGTTGCCTCAGCTACTAAACCTCTCAGATTCCCATCCAGTTCAGCATTTAGAGGATGTATTAGACCAGAAGTTCCTCCCCCAACCTTTTTAGTTCAAGGGTCACAAAACTCAACTCGTGTGAGCCTCATGTCTGCCTGATCTTAAAAGGCCAAAAAAAGAAAAACAAAGAAGCTAAATTCACGAGATAACAATTGCGATTTATAAGAAAGTCATCTAATTTTGCTTGCAATCACAAAAGATGTAATATTGGAGTTAAATGAAGAGGTTGACAAAAGAATCACATCAGAAAAGTGATACTTTGACAAAAAAAGCAAAGAGATAATTTTGAAGTTGGGTGTAGGGCAGCACAAATGGGCCTTGAGATTTGCATGTGAGCAACTTTGTAGTAGACCTGCATTGTTTCACTGCAAAACTTCTACGATATAACTTAGAGCAGTTAAAGGACATACTGTTATTTTAGCACTAGATTCCGGAGCATATGTTTAGAGATCTCTTGAGTTCATGCCTGATTAAGAACTGTTTTCCTTCTGCATTTGAGGACCTTCAAGTTATGCAGCTGGTTATGTTTTGGCTCATCTGCATATGATGACAAATGTTTCTGTTGCATCATATACATTGACACACTTTCAAAAAAAAAAAAAAAATTTAATTACTAAACAAAATGTGGTAGACAAATTTTTGTTTTTAATGTTGATGGAACATTTCTCAAATGTAGAAAATCTTTAAAGTTTGTTTCAATCTATTGCAAGTGATTGATTTTAATGACAGGTCAACTAATTTCAAGTCATTTTATGCCTAGAGGTTAGGAAATTGTGTTCACTCCCCATTAATATTTACATTTTTTTTTTTTTTTTTTTTTTTTTTTTTTTTTGGTAGCTTTTGCACAGTTATGATTTCTAGTATTCCTATTTTATACTCAGGACTTCACTTTTTTTAGGAAGAGGATCTTAACCCTCTTCAGGAGATACAGTCAGCATATTCAAAAATATCAACCTGGTGGTATTGGAAATGTTCTGAATGATTGGATCAAACAATTGAATATGAAATTTTGGACAGAAAATTAATGCAATTGTCAACTATAATATCTTAATTGAATAGGATTATTTTGTTCATTATAGTCAAGGGTTTTGGCTACTGTATTCTCTTATCCCTCACATCTTTTGATAAATGCAGACCTCTCTTTTCATGCATAAACATTTTCAGATTTATTAATTATATACTCGACACTTAAATGATTAACTTTGAAACTTTTTACGAATTTCATAGTGAACTCATCAGGTTTGTTTTAACTGGAGTCCATGATGATATTGATGCTTCTATTTATGAAGGAGTGAAGGATTCTTATTACTACTTCATTATCTTAATTGTGATCATTTGGGCGATTTTTTTTTTTTTTTTTTTTTTTTTTTTTTTTTTTTTTTTTTTAATAGTATTCAACATAAAGTTTGAACTCAGAAAATCATTGGTTGCAAATAGAACTGGAAATGCTCTTATTCTCTAAGAGCATTTTAAGAATTCACCCTCTGCCATGAGCATGATGTGACGCAAAGTCAGTTTTTAAGCAGTGTACAATTGGTTTGAATTCGGTTTTTCTTCTCTTAGACTGGTTGCCTTATCAAAATTAAAGAACCTAATCTACTTACCCATAGCTGGAGGGAGGGAGAATAGTCAAATACATATCTATCCCAAGAGTATTAACTAATGTGAAATGTTAATCAGTTGTGCCCATTCATTTCTTATGACAAAAACCATGAGTGCATTTTAAGAATCTTGGTCCAACATTTTTGCTGGATTTTAGTGTCATAGAAAAATGAAAAAGTTCATCATTATAAATAGGAGTGAAAATATGCACCTTCTACCAAGTGCTTGTATTTACTTTGTCATGAATAAAATATATTAAAGATTAACAAAATTAAATAAGAACGCATATAAAAACACATAATTTTATTTTAATTGATTTCTGTATTAAAAAAATTATACATAGGTTTACTTTTAATACATTTGAGAGTAAAACAATATTAGAAATCAATGATGCCAAATAATCACTTATTAAATCTGGTGTTAAAACTAGTATGCAAATTATCTGCCCCATATACTTTGTAAATCTTTATTTCTTAGTGATTATATAACGCACACACACATACACACAGCTGATTTTTAAATGCATTAATAACATGGGCTGTTTAAAGCAATTCTAATTTGGCTAGATTTTAATACTTTGTTCATAAATAAAATGCTAATTAAGATTAAATAATGATTAAGAATGTGAATTACTAAGAGGATCGGGATGTTAATGGTGACATTGTGTGTGTCTGTAACTGAATGGTGACATTGTGTGTGTCTGTAACTGAATGGTGACATTGTGTGTGTCTGTAACTGAATAGTGACATTATCACATTTACAGACCCCTCCACTCGGGCAGGATATGACACAAGGTCAATTTTTATGTGGAGTTTAACAGGTTTGAATTCAGTTATCCTTCTCCTAGACTAGTTACCTCGCCAAGGCTGAAGAACCCAGTCTGTCCTATTTACCCATAGCTGGAGGGAGAATAATTGGATTCATACCTTTCCCAAGGGTATTAGTGCTATGTGAAATGCAATTAGTCTGGTCCAGGATTTGAACTCGTGTCGTTGTGTCCATTTCCTATGACAATAACCATTACATCACGGGCACCTCCAAATGAATGGTGACATTATGTGTGTCTGTAACTGAAACTCTTGATATTAATAAGATATGAAATTAACAATTTCAATTTTTCAGAATCCTCTTTAAATGACATAAGATTTCAATGAATCTTAATGGAATTTTGATTCTAATATTGTTTATGTTGATTGTTGAAGTAGACTTTTTTTTCGTTTATGTTAAATTGATTTTCAGTTAATGTGACTAATCTAAAAGTAAAAGTTTAAGTGAAAAATCTTTTGCTTTTTTCTGTTTGTAAATCAGTTGAGTTATTATTGTTAATGAGATAGAAATTGCTGTTTAAAAAAAACAACAAAAACTCCAATTTTGTCTCTGAAGAAAATCTATACTGATTTTTTGAGAACTTTTTTCTTTTTATTCTTCAGTTCATTACAATATTTTGTTAAACAATATCATAAGTTTTTATTTTTTATTTTTTTTATCTATCCTTGTAGAGTGAGGGAATTATTTCCTATACATTAACATTCAATTGGTCAACAATCAGCTAATAGGAAAATGCCTGACATTGATCTATTGCTTAACAAAAATGTTTCTCTGTTTACAAAAGGGTTAATAGTTGGAAAGACAAGCCAGAAAATTTATTGGCAACAATTTCTGTTGTATTTTATGTGCTTTATGTAAAGGGTACTTCCATCCTTTTTTTTTTTTTTTTTTTTTTTTTTTTTTTTTTTTTTTATATATATATATATATATATATATATATATATATATATATATATATATATATATATATATATATATATATATATATATATACTTCAGTAAATTTAGAATCTGTGTAATGATACTTAAGAGTAATTTTGTGTGTGTTGGATTTTTTTCCCCCTGACTATAAAACTGTCAGTTAAGCATCTTTTCTTTCTTTAGATACTAAAGAAAGTCAAACGTGAGTTGATGTGCTCTCATTTGGCCAGTGATTTAATGAGTTTTGTGAGGAAATGTAAAGGTTCCATATATTATTCAGACTAATGTTTTTCATACTTTTGGAGGAGGAAGTATTCATTTAAAGACTAAAAGTGTCAAGTGAAGGCAGTGACACTCTATATAAACAGTGCTATCTGAAGCAGTACTCTTGGTCAGATTTTTTACTATTAAAGCCCTCTAAATGTTAAGATTGTTACTTTCTCTTTTTTTTCTTTTTCTCCTCTTTCTCTCAATGTCATTCACTTTTAAAGTGCTAATTTATCTGAGATGTTCATATTCAGCATTGTCATTTACCTGGGAAGAATCAAATTATTCCTATTAATTATAGCAGAAGTGAAAAAAATTGGTGATATTCCAAATCTATGAATTGTGTATTGGAGGTGGAACTATAGAAGTGTTTAAAGTAATAGTGGTATTAGAAATTTTATATAATTTGATTTCATTTTAACTAGAATAAGTTTCTGTTGTCTGAAGATTGTTCTTTTGTTGTTGTAAAGATTTAATTATTTTTGACTGAATGGGGTAATGTATTTAATCAGTAATGAAGCCAAGTAGATAATTAATAGAGAAATGAAAATGTCTTTAGAATATCCATGAATTCTTTCAGATTTTGATAAATTCAGTGGCTGTTTTAAATCATTTGTTCACGGCATTTTTCGTTCAACAAGTTTTCCCCTTAACAATAAATTATACTTATTATCTGTTTGAAAGCTTGTCAAAAGAATGTGGTTTCTTCACTTTGGAGATTTTTTATTTTTCTCAAATTTGTGGCTTGATTTTTCTGTAGAAAGACAAAATTTCTTGCTTCTTTAGCAAAAAATTGAACTATTTTTTTGAAAGATTTAATAGATTGATAATTTGTACCAAACTTCCAGTTAACGTTTGATTGATTTGTATCAGCATATCAATCCATCTAAGATTATTTTATGGTTAGGTAATCTCATTTATATTGACATTTTTTTCTTGAACACAGGAATTTTAGATATTACATAACCATTTGGTACAAATAGTTTGCACACATTTTTTTTGATTTCAATTAATTAATATTAATAGATTTATTTGATCTATAGGTGGGAGCTTAACAGGTACTTCCACTTTGAGTTAGAATAGACTTGGGTGTAATGGCAATGAAGGAGTACTTCACATCCCACAATGCTTCAGTTACTTTCTTGATTCAGTGGATTAAAAAAAAAATCATTTGTCATTCTCTTAAGTTTTACTGCACTCTTAGGCATGAGGAGTTTGTTTGTTCATTCTGTTTGTTTTAGATATACTCAGAATTTGATAATTCAAGTGACTTTATGGCCTGTTGGTGGTACTTAAAATATGCTGACTTTATCTTCTAGAGGAACAGGACCTCCCCACCATAAAAAAAAAAAATAAATAAATAAAAATAAAATCTGTTGGGGGGGGGGGTCCTGGTTATGACACTAAACTGCATCTGAGAAGTGAGGCTCTAGAGATTTGGGAAATGTGGATTACTCTTTAATTAACATTACTCCTATTCCACTCTCACCTGGGATAGTAGTACCTGTTAGCATCTCTTCTAGGAATCAAATAAATCTATTTTTAGTTACTTAAAACCACATAACTGTGTGCCAATTATTTGTATCAGATAGGAATACTTGATATCATATAACTGTGTACAAAAAAACTCTTCAAGAATATAAATGTACAATGAAAACAATTCCTTAATCTCTAGCCACAAAATAACCCGAGACTGGTTGACATTCCATTCAAATCAAATAACTACAATTTCTGTTTTTCATTGAAACCTTAAGTCTTATCAGATTTGTTTTTTGGGTTGAAACCAATTTATCTTTTTTGTGAGTCTTGTTTTAATTATCAACTCTACCCACTTTATGTATTCATCTAACCCTTTAACCATAAGCAGAATGTAAAACGAGCAAGTTCAAGTGGAGTACAGCCAAGTTGAATTCACTTATTATTCTTAGACTGGTTGCCTTATTGAGGCTAAAGAACTTAGTCTGCCCTACTATTTAGCTAAGGGAAGAAGAGATGGATTTAGGCTCTTCCCCAGGGCAAACTACCTTGTCCAGATTCCACTTAAAATTCTGTTCACTTTTGGTATATCAACTTGTGATAATTTTATTTGTGTAAATTGAATTTGCCCAGCAACTACAAAAAAAAAAAAAAGTTTGAGATTTTAGTCCTTCCCTCCACTTTGTCAACTTGTAGGAGTTTCTGTGAAACCAATAGAAATAAATAACCACATAAAATGTAATATCTTTACTAAAAAAAAAAGCATAATTATATAAATAATCAGTCTTCTCACATAAATTTTGTGGATGTCATATTTGGTGTTTGGATTATTTGAATGAAAATAGATTCACTAAAACTATTGTATTACCTGTTTGTTTTCTTTCCATTTTATTCATTTTCTCCCTTATTGGACTGGATAATAAACAAGTAATCTCTTAAATAATAGCGGGGTGTGTGTGTGCACTGCTGACATTTTTTTTTTCTCTCGGACTAAATGGTATGAACTTGAGATTAATTCATAAAGTTATGTCACTGTCAAAGATTTTAATTTATTATCAATGACAAATAGCACACCATTTATAATTTGCTTTTAATTATAGCTTTTTCAGTTTTGTAACTGCTGGATTATTAATATTTTTTAATGCTCAGTCTTAAAATAATTTTTTTTTCTTTCCATGGTAACATTCTACTAATTCTACTACCAAACTTTTTTTTTTTTTTTTTTTAAAGCTATGTTATCAAATGTTTGCCTTTGGGCAATGTTTTGTTTTCCTTTTTTTTTCCCTCTTTAAAAAAAAAAAAACTTGTAATTTTAGCTGAGTTCTCTTTTTGTGTTACGTGTATGTCTTGAAACTTGACCGCCACAGCAGTTTTATAGAAACAGTAAACTTTCATTTGACTGTGCAAGATGAATAGCATAAGTTTTCATCAGAGAAAGCTTTGTTTTGGCTTTAAAAAAACCCCCTAAAACTTTGAATACCTGTTAAAGTTATATTTTAATGCAGACTTCTATATTTCACATGATGCTTTGTGTAGTCTGATGACTATTTAGCTAGGTTAGATCATTGTTACTGAGTTCAATTTTTAATGAGTGCCTCATAGTTCTGGCCTTGTGCCACCACTAAGTAAAGCTTATTCACTTGAAATCTTTTATTTATTACTTAAGATTTTTTTTATTTTATTTTTTGCATTGTAAGGAAATTAGTAATGTCACAGAATTTTTTACATCTGTATTTTTACTAAATGTTCTAAACTCATATTTGAAGAAAATTAAAAAAGAATTTAAAGTTTTTATTATGGTGCTATCCTGAATGGATTTAAGTTAGAGAATTTTCTCAACTCTTTATAAAGTAATGGACTTTGAGCATTTTGTGTTAAACCCTCCTGTTGATGGGCTTAGAATATGCTGACTGCATCCCCTCCCTGCAGCAGGGGAAAAGCCCCCCCCTAGATTCTTGGATAGGTCACTAAGCTGCATCTGATGGTACATTTCCTGTTCAGAAGATCTGAGGGATTGCAGTTTCACCCTTTCATTGCCATTACTCCTAGGTCCACTTTGATTTGCAATGATAGTACTTTTTAGGGTTCTATCTATAGGTCAAATTAAATCTATTGAAAAACTAATTGTATTTAATAGAAACACTTGATGCTATGTGACTGAATTATTTGTATTATGTTATATGAAGCTATAATTGCTTACTAAAGATTATTATGAGTTACTTGAAACTATATAATTATTAGTATTAGATAGGAATACTTCAAACCATAGAACTCTGTGCAAATTATTTTTACTAGAGAAAAATATTTGATTTCATCTGTGTAAAGTGAATCTAATTCTCCAAACTGTAAGCATAAAATAAATCGAGATGAGTGGACATGTGATGTTAATCATAACTCTATTAAAATAGAAGAAATATTTTCACTGTTTGAAAGACTCTTTAATGTGAAATTTCAGTGTGAAGCCGTTTCATATTTGAAGTATTTCCATTGTTTTCTTTTCAAACGAATTCATCTAAGTGTATTGAATCATTCTTTCATTTTATTTTCATTTTTTAAAAATTTCATTTTTTATTTTGCTTGAAACACTTTGATTTATGATGGAGGGTTTGGAAAATTTTTGATATCTTTTTAATTTTATAAAATATTTTTTATGTGTACTTAAAGTGTCTTATAGAAATTATCATTTTGCTTAAATGTAGGTGGGGGAGTATTCCAGTCATGGAAGTACATTTGAAGATTCCTAAAGATGGCAAGTTTATGAAAAACAATCTTTTATGACTAGAAATAAAATACACTAAAGTTTTGCTTTTTTTTTTTTTTTTTTTTTTTTCCAAAACTTAGCAAAATAGGGATCCTGTCAGTTTGGAAATATTTTCCAACCAAATATAAACATTTGATAAGATGGACTTGCATTTCAAATAGGGGTCAGGTGTAGGGGGTTGTTAAAGAAATTTTTTTCCAGTAATAATATTTAGACAAGCCAAAAAAATGGTGCCTTTTAAACATTTTTGAATATTTGTTTCCGTTTCCTATTCAAAATCAATGACAGTTGCTTTAAATCTTCAAAACTAATCTGATTGGCACAGTGAATTGTTTGTTGACAAAAAATTCCTTCTTACTGTTTGACACACATGACAATCTCAAGAGAATCATATCATTGTCAAATGAATCAGATAACCTTACTGTTTTATCATTCTTTTTTTTTTTTTTCTTCCTCTTCAATTGAACAGTATTAAGTAAAACTTGGAAGAGGGAAAGGGTTGGATATAATTCTGATTGCTGTTAATTGTTTGGGGAATAAAATTGTGATCTTTGCAAATTCATTTGATGGACAAATTGACCTGCCAAGTTATTTCTGCTGTCATCTTTTCCCAGCCTGACTCTAAAGGTGTTGGCAGGAGGCAGAGGCAGATTAAGTGTGTACTGGCTGTGACCTCCATAGAAGGCTGACAGGTGATCAGGCACAAGCTCTCCACACTAATTACTTTTTCCTTTGGCTACTGAAAATCTTTTTTCTCTCTCTCTCTCTCTCTCTCTGCCAATTCTAATGATTCTTTCATAACACTTACTTTACTTATCCTATCTCTCTCTATCTGTCTGTTTCTCTCTCTCTCTCAATAAAGATACCATAATGCACCTGAACCTCTTCAAAATGCATGCTGTTTTAGTCCGAGAATGCCATTTGACTAATGCAATTGGAAATAGATGAAAGGGTTGACCATAGCTTCATTTATTTGTTCAATGGCATATGAACTTTTTATGTGTTATTTAATAGAAAAATTGATTATTTCATGAATGTTTGATTATACTGGTAAACATAAAGTATGATTCCTGAGATATTACTTTGTTGGGTGGTAAATTTAGGTTGCTGAATCTAAATATGACTTCAGTTTTTCTTCATTAGCTCTGGTTACTAAGATATGATATACCTTTGTTATACATACAAGTTAAGCACAAGGATTCATTTCTATAAGTCATTAGATTGCCTTTCATTTATTTATTTTTAATTATTATTAATAAAAATGGTTTCATATTTGTAGGATTGATTTTTTTATAATCAAATTACATGATAAAAATCAGATAATAGTGAAAAAAGCCGAGAAATTACTGATACACTGTTCATTTACTCAGACATTGCACAAAAGCTGTGTTTTTAAAGACTTGTGGTAAGCTGTCTTGGGATAACCAAGATGATCAGATCGAACTGTAATGTAGATATCCTAGTGTCCTCAGTATCTTTCTTCTGTAGTTCTTAAGTCTTGGAATAATAGTTCATCCTATTTGTCCTTTTAGGTCTTCAAGGTTTTTTTGGGAAACAATTCAAGTGGCTGTGGGCATAATGCACTTTGCTCATTATACAGTCAAGAGAAAACTTGACAAGATGTTCTCATTTTCTGTTTGGAGTTTAAAAAAAAAAACACCTTAAAAAAAACTGCACCTGATTTGTTTTTCATAATCATTTGTTTGCTCACAGTTAGATCAAGTATTCTTTCTTATCTAATACAAATAATTTGTACACAGTTGTTAGGTTTCAGTTATTCCTATTTTATACTTTGTTTGCGTTTTTTTTTTTTTTTTTTTTTTTTTTTTTGTGTGTGTGTGTGCAAATAGTTTTCAAATTCATTTTACCCATTGATAGAACCCCAAAAGTACTGCAACTAATAGAATAATTACTACGAAGAGGCTTTCCACATTCTTCAGTTCCAGATTAAATGTTATTCCCAGAATAGGTTGAAAGAGAAAAAAAAATTCTGAATTGGCATTTATTTTGCATTGGCATTTTTATGAAGAGTTTTTTTTTTTTTTTTTTTTCTTTTCCTTAGATTCTTCTCAGTTTAAATATTGGGTATGGGGAAGTTGTGAGTTAATCTTTGGGAGTGTGTGTGTGCATGAAGTGGGGTGGGCACTAACATTAGAATTTGTCTATTTAATGAATTTTTAAAAATGAATTTTAATTTCCTTGATCATTTTTTTTTTTTTTTTTTTTACAAAGACAAGTAGCTGTTATTTTTGTTACATCAGGTTTTGAAAGTGCCACCAATTCTGTTGGCTATTTTTGTCTCCTAACCCCTTCAAAATAGCTCACTAAAGAGTGTGGATTGTTCATGGTACAGAAAGAATTTTTTTTCTTCTCATTTTACATGGGTGAAATTATTCTTTTAAAGTTAATTGATTAAAAGGAAGAAATTTAAGCTTTCCTCAAAATATTGCTATCTTACAGATGCTAAAGTTTGGAAGTAACTGTATTTAACCAACTCCTCCTCCTCTACTGTATATGATACAAAGTTAATTTTTTTTTTCTTGGACACTGGGTTCTTGATCCTTGATATTGCAACCAGTCTACTCTATTATTTAGTTTTTGTTGGGAGGAGAAAAAATTGATTCATACCTTTTCTGAAGAGCAAAGTGAAACACAAACAGCCTTGTCAAGAATTTGAATTGCTAATTCAATTTTCTATTAAGATAGCATTTATATTATGTCTTTTTTTTTTTTTTTTTAAGTGTACCCAATTCTTTGTCCCTCTTGATGGGACATTAGGTTTGGGGTAAATGACATGTATCAAGATATTGCTTGTGATTTTTCTCTGGAAATGGCAAAACTTAGATTAAATTTCAGTTTTATATTGATGCAAACCATCAGTACATTTTTTTAGACAATTAACTATTCAAGTTTCAATAAAAAATTTTTTAGTCTCTTTGGCAGAATGCCTAACATGCTGGGCTGTGATATTGAAATGAATTCAACTGTGGTCATGCCAGTATATTTACTTTCAGACTAATAGGCTTATCTCCTCCAGCTATTAGTTAAATAGTACTGCTATTCTTCTACAAGGATGATTTGAGCATTAAATAACACATAAGGGTTGATGTGCCATTAGCCAAAGAATTCAAACTAATGAAATTTAACTGAAAACTCATTCAAATTTTGAAAAATGTACTGACTGTAATACTTAAAATACTAAAAACATAAATGGATAAAGGAACTAAATTTTCTGAATTTGAGAAAGGCAAGATTACAGCTCTGAAGAGTTGGAAAATTTCTGAGAAATTTTGAAGGCCTTAAGACACAGTAAAACCGTTATCTGCAATTACCTAAAAAGTCCAAATAACTATGGAACAAAAACCGACTGGCAGGCTAGAAAAATTATCACTACAATTCAAGAGAAGTGTTCACGAAGTAACAAATAAACAAAACAAAAAAAAAAAAAAAAAACCAACTTAATCAACATCAAAAATATTGAACTCTCTAGTGGATGCTCCTTGCCGTACTAGAACAATTAGGAAGCATTTAAACAAAAAATCAAGCATAAGGAAAGAATTCATCGTCCAAGGTTAACTATAAAGCACAAAGAGAAACGACTGGAATATGCTTGTCAATATCAAACCAAGAGTGCTAAAGAATGGTGAAAAGTTGTTTTCTTGGATGAAAAATTCAATTTAGATGGTCCTGATGGCTTTCAGAAGTACTAGCACTCAAAATTTTCTAGAAAAGAATTATTCAACAAGGCATAGTGGAGAAGGATCTCTTATGATCTGAGGAGTCTTCTCATCTTCAGGAAAACTTAAAGTACAATTTGTCAGTCAACAAAAAGCAGCAGATTATATAAAGATGCTTAATAATTTCTCTTGCACAAGAAGGGCATCATCTATGTGGAGAAGAATGGATTTTTCAGCAAGAAAATGCTGCTATCCACAATGCATCAATAACAAAGAAGTACTTGCTTGAGCAAAAAATAAGACTTGGCCACCCAACGTGCTCTCTAGATCTCAGTCCAAGAGAAAATTTGTGGAGATTGATTGTTGCAAAAGTTTATGAAAGAGGTTGACAGTACTCAGCACTTTCTCAACTCAAAAATGCAATCTTAGATGCATTGGAAAAATACCTTCAGTTTGACTTCAGAAACTAGTTGATTGTATGCCTTGCCGAATTTTTAAGGTTATCAAAGCTGATGGTGGATCTGCAAAATAAAAATAAGTTGCCTTTAGTTCTGCTCATTCTCAGGAAGAAATGTTTGGTGTCCAGATAATTTGTATAAAAAAGATGCCAAAGTATTTATTTAAAAAAAAATTTTTTTTTTTAAATAAAAAGGTATTAAGTAACCTTGCATTTTGTCTCTGTTTTATCTGATATCATGTTGGTTCTTTCTCTCTTGTAAGGTAAATTAGTGAACATGAAATTTAGTTTTCTTTACATATGAAATGTTATTTGCTTATGATTTCTTTTCTTTCATTGCAGATTCTCCATTGATCTCCGTCTAAGAAAATATTCCTCAGTTTCAGACCAGAATCTCTTGTCAAAAACTGGATTAAAGCACTTTTCCATCTTGTTGGCCAATTAGGCTTTTTTCAAATTTTTTTTTTTTTTTTTTTTTTCTTTCTTTCTTTCTTACTCTGGTGAGTATCATTTTTATAATCCGCCTTTTTATGTAGTTATCTCCCTTGACTTCACTTTATAAATTTCATAAATTAAGTTTTATAGAAACTCCCACGCCTGCTATTATTTCCCTTTTTTTTAAATTGTAATGTTTGTACTTAAGACTTTTTTCTTAATTCATTTTGTAGAAATTTACTTGATTATTTGTTTTTTTTTCTCAATCCGTCCATCATTGCTGTATAACCAGATTTCTGTAATTCAAAAAATACTTTGGTTGATTATGCATAATATCAAACTCAAACAATACTCTAGATACACTAAGCATTTGATTGATAGGGTTATTTTATGCCTTAAGGGTAGGGAACTTCATTTATTCTCTATTTGCTTACATTGTTGGTTTTTTTTTTTTCTCACATAGTTTTATCAAGCATTATTATCTAATATGGTTTCAAGTAACTATTTCTATTTAAAAATAATTTGTTTGCAAACGATTGTATTGTTTCAAGTAACTGATAATAATCCTTAATAAATGATTATAGCTTTTAGTAACTACTCTTAATACAAATGATAATTTGGTTATATGACATCAAGTAATCCTATTGAATGCAAATGATTTTTATACAGATCTATATTTGACCCTTAGATGGGACCTTCAAAGGATACTTCACATTCTACAGAACTGGCGCCTCATTGTCAGCTGCAGTTTAGTGTCATGCCCAAACCTTTTTTTTTTTTTTTTTTTTTTATCTGGTGTGTGGTCTTTCCTTTTTACAGAGACTAGTGTATTTGAAGCCTTGCTTTCATGTGGGCTGTGGGGATATAATTTTTTTTTTTTTTTTTTTTTTTTTTAAACCAATATCTTGGGTATTTTTTCTATTCATTTTTTATTCAGATTGGACTTTTTAGAATAGTTAACATATTTCTGGGCATTTCACGTATTTACATGGACATTAAATAAGGCATCTACTTTACAGACCTAGTGGTATTGCGACTTGATAATATATAAAGTTGTGGGTGGGGAGACTCCCCCTCTGCCTCATGTCTGGCCTCATGGACTTTCCCCATGAACATTAACTTAGACACTAAAGAGGTCATTAAGATCAATAAAGTCTTGTCTGTCTCCTAATAAAACTTTTTTTTTTTTTTTTTTTTTTTAAAGCCTTGTTTTAATAATTGAAATTTTAAGTGAATGTTTAGGTGTGCCCTTTAAATAACTACATATGGGTAAATAGTAGGGCAGACTGGTTGGCTAACCAATACTTAAGAACTGAATCTATGAAATGTAAAACCCTGAATTCAAACCAATTTTATTCTACTTAAAAATTGACCTTGTGTCACATCTTGTTTGTGGTGGTGTCATCAGATAAATATAGCTGGTTTTGAATTTAGGGTTGCCTTTTTAGATTGGTTGCTGTACCAAGGCTCAATGGCTTAATTTGTCCAACTGGTTACTGTATCAAGGGTTTAATTTGGCCTACTGTTTACTAGTTGATGGTGCTAATAGATAGATTCTTGCTCTTTTTCAAGAGCATTAATAAGAGTGAAATGAAAACAGCCTTGTCTAGAATTTGAATTTGTTTCACCTATTCCTACAACAAATTGTCCACTTCCTCTGACTTTCATCATGCCTGTCTGGTTTATTTTAATTGCATGTCAACTGATTTGCAACTATTTTATGTCTGTTTTAGTTGTTTTATGGCATATCAACCCTCATGGGTTATTTAATGCCAAAACATGATTTGTAAGGGAATAGTTTGTAGATAACATTGTTAAATGAGCCAGAGCTCATTTGTTTGCACAGTTAAATGGTTTCAGTCATCATTATCCAACTGTAGTAATTCTATTTGCACTCGGTTAAATGGTTAAGTATTGCTATTTGACACTAATAATTTTATTTGATAATGATAATCCCTTCAGAGTGGACCTGAGAGTGATGGTAAAAAAAGGGGTACTCCATATTCTCCAAACACCAAGACTGAAGCTGCATTTTAATGAATTAGTTTTCTAATAATAATAAAGTTGCTCAGAACGAAAAACCACTTTATGTACATGGATGATATTAAGATTTTTGACTGGATAAATAATTAGAATCCATAAGACAGAATATAAAAATTTTCAATTAAGATATAAGAATGGAATTTGGGATTGAAAAATGCATCATGATTTTAATGAAAAAGGAAAGAAACGACTGAAAGAACAGAATATTTGGAGAAAAAGAAAACAACAAATGTGAATATAAGAAGCTGATACTGTCAAACAAAAGGAGATGAAAGAATGTGAGTATCTCAGAATGAAAAAAAAAAACAAACTATGAAACCAAATTAAGCAACAGAAATCTAATCCAAGTAAATACCTGGGTAGTCTTCTTTGGAAGAGACTTTGGGTTCTTCTTAAACTGCACTAGAGAGGAACTCTTATAGACTATAGAATCAGATGATAATTATGTGCAAGACCTTACATCCAAGGGATGAGCTTGATAGACTCTGTGATAAGAAGGAAGAGGATTTTCAAGTGGATGTGGACTATGCCGATGACATAGTGCTTCTAGCAAATATAACTGCCCTAGCCGAAAGCCTGCTATATAGTCTGGATCGTGCAGCAAGTGGCATAGGCCTCCATGTCAATGCAATCAAAACCGAATATATGTGCTTTAATCAAAGAGGCAACATCTCCACACTAAAGTGTGGTCCTCTGAAACTAGTGGACAAGTTCACCTACCTCACAAGCAGTTTCATCAACCGAGAATGACATTAACATGTGAATAGCAAAGGCATGGACAGCCATCAATGGACTATTAGTCCTATAGAAGTCGGACCAGACCAATAAAATAAAACGCAGTTTTTTTTGTTTGTTTTTTTTTCCCCCCAAGCAGCAGTCGTATCAATACTGCTATATGAATGCACCACATCGATGCTAACTAAACATATGGAGAAAAAGCTTGACAGCAATTACACAAGAATGCTGCAAGCTATATTGAACAAGACCTTGAGGCAACACCCCACAAAACAGCAGCTATATGGCCATCTACCACCCATCATGAAAACTATCCAAGTTAGACAAACCAGACATGCAGGACACTACTGGAGATGTGAGGACGAACTCATAAGTGATGTACTTCTGTGGACCCCCATCACATGGACAAGCAAAGTTTGGATGACCAGCTAGAAAATATCTCCAACAGCTCTGTGCCGATACAAGATGTAGCCTGGAAGACATCCCAGGAGCGATGGACGATAGATGGGTGGCAAGGGAGGGTCAGGAAAATCTGTACTAGCAGTGCGTCATGATGAAGGATAGTGTAGATGGAGCAATACCAGTTCTTGAATATATAAAGAATAGCAAAGTGGTTGACTATAGCAGCTAGTAACAATTACAGGGGGAAAAAAACTAGAAAAAAACAATTGGAAAAGAAACAAGTATGACTACTTTAAGTAACAAATTTGGGACATTGCACCTGAAATGTCATTAAGTTACAAAGGGAAGTTGTGAAATGTTCTCTCTATTAATAACAACACGAAAGAATGCCATAAGCACTAATTCTGTCAATGTAACTAGAAAAGAGAACATCATTACTCGACTATGCATAGGCCTCACTAAATAAACTCACTCCTTAGTGCTAAAATGGGGAACTTTCATCAAAATGCTCATGTATAATGCTGTACACAGTGAAATGCATATTGATGAAATATAAAAATAGAGCTTTCTACAACATAAAAAGCATGAAAAAACTATTTGAAACGGATCCTAATGACATGATCAACTTCTGGAAAAAAAAAATCTGCCTTCAATCCATGTCGATAAAAACCTCACTTACAAATTGATACTCAGATCCACACTTGGATATACCTTTCAGCAGAAAACTACTAAACCTTTTTACAACTCGATTCAATTACCAACAGAAGCAAAAAATAACTAAAATAATATACAAATACCTACACAAATAACAATCATATCCAACAAAAAAGAAAAAATGTCTTTGGTATAAAATAACCCAAAGATTGACTTGCTTTAAAATCTAACTGGTGTCAGTACAAAAATGAACAGCCAGAAGAATTGCAATGAAATTTATTTGTTGACATGAAAGGGTTAATCACCTAAGCCAATGCATCAAACTGGCACAATGGAATACGAGGCATGACTAAGTAGGAAATGATGATTCACTGGGAATTGTACGCGAGATAAGAATGTGACAATGCTGACAAATGGTATATGCCTAAACCAGAATCTGTCCAAGAAAACAAGATAGATAAAATTTCTGGAACTTAGGGATACAAACAGATCACCAAATCCAAAGCCTGAAAACCAGATCTTATATTAACAATGACTTGCCATCTAGTGGATTTTGCCATTCTTGCTGGTCATTGCTAATGAAAGTGAAAAGATTGACAAATACCTGGATCTTGCTAGAGAGCAGAATGCATGGAAAATGAAGGTGACGGTGATACCAATTGTAGTCAGTGCCTTTGGAAGATCAAAAGAATAAAGACAATTCAAATTACAGGACTGTTGAAATACTTAGCAAGTCTCTTAAAGTCTCTATAACACTGTTCTTCAGATTTCAGTAAAAAAATACCAGTTAGAGCTGATGTTAAAAAAAAAAAATTAAAAAAATCGAAATAAAGTTGTAGATTTTGAATGAGAGTACAGTCCTTGTGAAAGGAATCATGGCCTGGGAGACCTGTGTTCAATCCCAGGTCGAGTCATACCAAAGACTCAAAAAATGGTACTTGATGCCTCCTTGCTTAACACTCAGCATTATAAGATAAGGATCAAGGGTAAAGTGGAGCAATCCAGGGAAAGGAGTAGCACCCACCCTCTACATCTTGGTGTAGTAGCTATTGAAAAGGGAGCCCTCAGGTCACCCTCGACTTTGGTTGCCAACTTTACTTACATTACTGGAGAAAGCTTTTTGATAGAATCAAACTGTTTCTGTTTATGTGCCGATATGTTCCTATTTTGTTGACCTTTAAAGATATTATACCTTTTGGAACCCCCCCCCACTGAGATTGTTATCTTGATACACTTTGGAGATGGCCTTTTTTTTTATATTTTTTTTATTTTTTATTTGTTTAATTTTTTTTTTTTATCAGTTATAGAAATGAAAAAGATTTTGCTCTAAGTTGGAATATGAGGCAGACATTAGAAAATGTTTAACCAACTTGAGATATTTCATGTTGATTGGTTCATGATACAAACCCAAAAGTGTTTTTTTTTTTTTTTTTTTTTTTTTTTTTTTTTAAATTGCTGAAGCTTTTTATTTGACATCTTACTAGATCATAATGTGATACAAAGTTGGTTTAATGTATGGTGTTTCACAGAAAAAAAAAAACTGCTTAGATTCGGTTTGCATACCTCAAGCACTGTGCAATAAACCTAACCCTATCTCGCTTTTAGATGGGGGTGGGCAGGCAGGCCCTCTACTAAGTTATTTTATGTACCTCCTGAGCCAAAAGGCTGAGAAACCTGCTAAAATCTTGATTCTAAACTCTTTATTCTAAACTCTTATTTCTACATCATGAAATTTACTTGATGAAAACAGTTTCTGGAATTGTTAATTCAGAATTCTAGAATTAAATTGTTACAATTCTTTTTGGAGAGTCAACTGTAATAAATTTGACAAGACTCAAGTCAATATGGTCCTCCAAGAATGAGTTTTACTACCTTTTTTTGACAAATAACAATTGCAGAACTTGTACTTGTATTTTCCTTACATAATCGCATAACTTGTGATTCTGTTTTTTTTTTTTTTTTTTAAACTCTAGAATGATACTACAAAAATAATTTGGTATAATTTGTTGAATTTGTGAAACTTTTCTTAATTTGCACATTCCAAGTTCAAAAACTAAAAAAAACCCCAAAAAATAAACTATCATCTGAGTTTAATTTTACCTTAGAAGTTGGCAAGAGAAATCTCTTTAGTTGCATCTTTTTTCAATGAAACGGTCTTAGAAGACTGATTTCATGACCTTCTTTATGGTAGTCAGTATTGTTTCCAATTCATGGACCTTTTTTTTTTTTTTTTTTCAGTTTTGGTTCCTTGTAGAAAACCCACATTTACCCTATTGGTGAAATGATTTTTATCTATTTTTTTTTTTTAACTAAAACATGCTTCATACATTACACATTCTTTTAATTTCACATGTTTTGCACTTCTCAGTCTCTAAAAATTTGATAACAGACCTCTTTTTCAAGTCTTGAGCACTGTTTGATTTGCCTCCATTTTGAATAGCCTAAAGATATTTTTGTGAGATTAAAATGATTTTTGCTATAAACCAATTCCAAACAATGAAGAGTTCACATTTATAGGAAGAAAATTCTGGAAAAGATTTTTTTCCCCTCTTGAATGACTGATATTTACTTGATCTCCTCGACTACAAGCAGCATGTAACAGTCAGATTTTCAGCGGTGTTGGCCTAGTGGGTAGAGTGTTCGCCAATGGTCTGGGAGAACTGGGTTCAATCCCAGGTTGTGTCATACCAAAGACTTTAGAAATGGTACTTGATACCTCCCTGCTTAACACTCAGCAATATAAGGTATGTATCGAGGGTAAAGTAGAGCAATCCAGGGAAAGGAGTAGCATCCTCTCTACACCTCAGTGTAGTAGCTATTGAAAAGGGAGCCTTCTGGCCGCTCTCGACTAGTCGCCAACAACTACAACTGGTTTGAATTCAGAATTTTTCCTTTCTGAGGTTTAAGAGCCCAGTCTTCCTTAGTATTGATCTATTGCTGGAGGAAGACTAGTTGGATTCATGCCTTTCCCAAGAGTATTGGCCCTGTGAAATGAAAACTGCCTTGCCCAAGATTTGAACTTTGGTTCTATTTCCTACAATTATTACACCAGGAGCACATCCCATTTTTTTTTTCTTTTCAACTGTTCAAATTGATTTATCAGATGAGATTTTCTAAAATTCATGTACTTTAATGATCTTTTGAGTTTTTCATTGAGAGGCAATTACATTTTAGATATAGGAGGTAAGATTAGCATAATGGTTATCATAGGAAATGAAATTGACAATCAGAACTTAAAGTAAAAGGTGTAAATCCATCAGTTCCCCTTGAACTGTGGGTGAATAGTAGGGATACTTGGTTCTTTTTGTTTTGGTTAGGTAACAATTCTTAGAGAAAACTAGACAACTATGAAACTTATTTTTCTAAGCAAATGGTACAGCTTGCGATTATCGACTTGCGTGTTGGAACAGTAAAGAAGTTACTATTTGCTTGTGATCAACCAATAAATGTTGAACTTTGATATTAAGGAATTAGTGTTGTTGCTTCCTAACTGCTTACTCATCGATACATCACAAGCTATCGCTGTGTGTACTTTCAAAAAAGATACACAAAAATGGCATAAGAAATGTCTCCTATTGCAATAGAGCATTTGACAAATTTTGAACTAATTCTTATCTTCTAAAATTCAAGATTTACAGTTGAATTAGAAACACTTCTGACAATTTTATCTGATATTCATTTGAAATGGGATTGACTTCCATATCCACTTATTTATTGATACCTTTGGATTTCCATTTAGGAAAATTCTTTCTGATTTAAAATCCAGTTTTCCACTTCATATTTTTGTCAATTGGGGATTTATTTTTTTTATTTTTTTATACATGTAAAATACACAGGAAAAGAAAAATGGTATAAAGCTTATGTTGCTTTGATATGGCACATAAACCTCAGGTTGCTCAAGGTGCGCTATCAGTGGGACTTAGAATATACTGACTGTATTCTCTGTAGAGATGTAAGGCCTCCCACAAAAGGTGTGTACTGCGTATGATGCTAAACTGCATCTGATGGTGAGGCTCTTGAAAATGTAGAGTACCTCTTCATGGCCATTATTCTTGGGTCCACTGCGATCCGGTGTGTTTGTACCTGTTAGGGTTCCAAACTATCGGTCAGATCTGTTGAAAAATTATTCATGTTTGATGGGACCATGTGCAAAAACCTTACAAAACAGCAGCACAATGTCAATATGAGAGTCTAATTGATAAAATTTTATAATTTGTAAGCATAAAATAATCCTTGATCCCTTGATATTTTGTTAGAATTAATCAGATTGCTTACCGTACCTGCTGTTAAGTGGTCACCCATCTGTTAAACACTCATTTTAGCTTTACTTCAATGATCCAGCAGGATTCGATGCTTTTAGTCTGAAAGTAACCATCTTGACGGGATTCTTCAAATTGTTCTCATAGCAAACAAGTACCCAACCCTATTTTATCTTGAAGACTGGCTGGGGGTCAATTATGCTGAGGTAGCAATACTTAAAACCATCTAAACCGTGTACAAACATGGTTAATATTGCCTTGTTGGCTGGGGTTGTAGAATACAGACTGCACGTTTGTAAAGAGTTAAAATAACACCTCTCTCTCACTCTGACCCCAATGAGTGTCTCAGGTATGATAGCAAACCATCCTATGGTGAGGCTCTGGTCTTTTGGGGAATGTGGAGTATTAGTTCATTGCCATTACTTCCTAGCCTACTCTGACCTGAATTGGTCTAAAGGTCAAATTTAACTATTCTATTATTTACTATACTTGGAATAATTGAACTGTGTGCAAACAATTGATTAATATTAAATATGATTCTGTGTTCGATGCCAATCCTTAAAACCGTTTAACTGTATACAAACAAATGAGCTCAACTCATTTAAAAAGAAAATTTCCTGGAAACTATTAACTTATATATAAAAACAGGATTTGGCCTTAAATAACCATCAAGGTTTGGTGTGCCATTAAACTAAACCTTTAAGTCACATCAAGTTTATGTTCATTGATAACATTCTTAATTTACTGTAAATTGCAATTGATTTTTTAATCCTGAAAAAAATGTCAATGAAATAAGGAGTTGACTTATACAGCAAAGCTAAAATCCAAACCTTTGTCACTATGATGGTCAACCAGTGGAATGGTATTTCTAACAATCGATATAAACTGCTTACCATAACTCAGCAGATTGTCACAAACATTTCCAATTTGAACTAATGTTTGAACATGGTTAAGTAATTAAAGAGTTTAATATAAATTATAAAACTAATACAAATTAAGTTAATCACTATTTTCAACAGCTGATACAATGACCATAAGCATTAACCAGTATGTCACAGCACCTTGGCAACCAATTGGACAATTCTAGCAGATTGACTTATGCTTTGTGTTTTTACTAGACAAATAATGTTTTACTGTTTGAATTAGTTTTATAAGTTAAAACACACATCTTTTCTAAATATATCTTTAAATTTATCTACATAGAGCAAATATTTTTGTTGCTTCCAAAAAAGGAAATACTGGATTAGTCTCTTTAAAAGGAAAGATAAAACTGTATCATTTTAAGAAAAGGAATTGCCTGGCCTTGTACATAGTTTTCAATAACTTGACTAGTTCCTTTTACAGCACCATGCATAAAATATGGTAAAAAAATGAGTGCAAACTGCCTTATAAATTGATAATTAATTACTTTTAAGTTCATTTTAAACATTTTTACTTAACTGACATTTTATGGTTGACTTTCTTTGCTAAAAGAGTTCATTTGCATGATTTTTCATTAAATAATAAAACTAGAAATTTACTAAGTAACCTCTGTAGCCTAAATACCACTCACACCCAACCACAGAAAAAAAGATTGTAATACTAATTTTGTTTTAAAAACAAGTTGAAGTGATGTGCTGATTCTAGTTCTTTGTTAGAATACTGTACACATTTGTGTATAAGTCAAGCCTTGATTCATGGTCAGGAAATTAATTTATGGGCTTCATTTTGGAAGCCAAAAGTTGTTATGTCTTTTCCATTTTGAATTTCAATCTTGTTAAATTATTACTCATTGGTTGATAACAATTTTTGCTTAAAAATTAAACCAATTCTAAAGTCTGTTGTAATCTTGGAGCTGGTTTTCCCCCTGAATGTTCAAGTCTTCATTAGCATAATACCATGAATTAAAGATGTCTTATATATATAATTTGAGAAATCAAAGAATTTCTTTGGAATTTAATTACCAAATCATTCCCAATATATTCTTTTTGCCATGTCTGTATCATGAGTAGTAATTTACCAAGTTTAGTACAAGACCAGAAATAAGGGGTATCCAGCTGAGAATCCAACTCTATTCTAGCTTTCTTCTTGTACAACATAAGGCATCTATGTTAGCATATCGAGTAAAAGAATAGGAAGGAAAAAGTAAAAATCAGAATCTTGTCAATTAGTCTCTTTTTTTTTTTTTTTTTTTTTTTTTTTTTTATACCTTAATAAAAATTTTGTTCCCTCTGTGGCAAGATGGAATCATGGATTTTAGAACTTAATCAGTTAAGTAAATACTAAGGACTTGAAGTTTTTTGTTATATTAAAAATCAAATGTTCTGTTTGTAAAATAGAGCTAAAAAATATATAAATGAGAATTAACGGTAACAATGTTAAAATGGTTGATTGGGCCGTCTGATGTTGGAAGAAATGACTATATTGCACAAAACAATGGGAATATTTTGACTATTTTGAAGGGGTAAAATATACCAATCTTCACTGATTTAAATATGGGTGAAAAACTTTCAAGCGTGTAAAATTTATTTTGGCTGAATTACCTAAAGGAGAAAGGCCTGGCCCATTGGAAGATCAAATAGTAGATTTTAGTCAAGATAGACTGGTGGGTATCAGAGAAATGGTAAAAACTTATTTGAAATTTTTATATTATTGACAGCCGTGGTATTGTAAAGATAGAACAATTGTAGAATGATTTTCCTCGACAGAAGCTCATGCATAGTGGAAGAGTTTTTATAAAAATAAAATTGCAGTTTGAGTAGCAATAAGAAGTGGACTTAGTTGTGGTCCTTGACACAGTGAAGATATTGGGAGAACTGAAAGAAAACAGTGAATTTGAATAAACCTACTAACAACCAAGTCGGATTATCAAGTGGTATCTTTTAAGTTTTAAAACCTGTGGCTCTTTGTTGCAATTGTCTGACACAAGTTCATTGCCAATAATTTTTTTTCCCTAATGATTTGAATTTATTCAACATTTCCCTGCAATGTGAAAAAGAAGAAAATCTTTACAGGTACTTTTCATAACTGGTGTCATATTCATGTGGTGTTGTGTAACCAAGGATATGGCTTATTCAGCCTAATCTCATTTGGCCTTTCCATAACATTTTTTTTTCCTGTGGATGCCTATTTAACAAAGGGTAAAATCTTCAGTTGGAGAATGCTTGCTCACAGAAAAATGTTTCTTTGAAAAAGGGACATTGTAAGAGGTTAACAACTAAGTATTATCATAATATTAGACCACAAAGTAAGCGATTTAATGCTTTGTTTTCAAAGGAAATTACTTTATTTCTTGTAGGAAGCCTGAAAATAGAAAAAATTAAAGATTTACTTAAAGAATCTTACGCAAGAAGCAGATTTTTTTTTCCTTTGTTTGGTCATTAAAATCAAATGGTTATTTCATTTCCTATTTTTTCTTTTTCTTTCTACAGTTTTTCATTTTGACTTTTTAATCACCCATATTAACATTGTATGAAGTTTTTTTACTTTGTAAAAGCACAAAAATGAACATCCTCTGAGATGTGATCAAATGGTATCATGGCTGAAACTTGAAATTTGTTCATTTCAAAATTTAAATAAAGATGGATGCACAGCTAGGGAGCTTTTGTGAATGATAAAGTTTTGGTGAGTCGTTGCCTATTTAAAAATCATATTTGAGATCATGGGGAAGGATATTAAAAGAAATACATTGTTGCAACTATACACCATGGAGAAAGTGAAGTTTTTAGAGGTCCTTCAACCAATAGAAAACTGACTGGAATAGATGTTGAAGGGCCTGTTTTTCATAAAACATTTCCTACATTCATTTCTGGCTTGGTAAATATAGCTTCAGTCTTGATTTTGTGAACATGCTTAATCCTACCTCTGTCCCATAATGGATATAACATTAACTATGAGAAACGTACCAGTTATTACGGGGGGGGGGGAAAGAGTTTTTCTTTCTCCTCCCTATCTGTTCACCTCGTTTTTTTATTGTTGTAAACCATTAGATGTCTAAATCAATGTTCAACAGAGCAACTTTAAAGCATTTATCCTTAATATCTTTGAAAGAATTGGAATTTAGTTTCCATCTTGACAGCAAATGAAAACTATTGATACATAATTTATATATAAGTTTTTAAAAAACCCAACTTATTCTGCTTCTTGCAACTGTTTTTTTTTTTTCTTTAGAACATAAAATGCAGTCAATTTAAGTATGACTTGTGGACAATTTGATTTCCTAAAGGCAGAAAGAAGTTAGATTTTTTTTTTCCCTTCAATGTATTTTAAGAGTATAGATTCAATTGTAGGATTGTGTTAGATAACTTGTGTTAAAGTGTATGCATATTCAGTTTCAAGACTGTTGCTGTATTTACCAAGAAAAATGAACAATGAAACATTTATTTTCTCTAAAATAGTTACCTTGGCATTTAACATGCACATTCCAGTGAGTTTGCTATTAAGTGAAGCACCTTTTGAAACTGCATTTGATATGTGAAACTACCAGTATATTTTTTTTCAATGAGTTTTGCCTCCTCAAATCTTAACCTTATGATGAATTTTCAATCTTTGAAATTAAGTTGTTCAGTTGAATGGTGAGTATGGAAAAGTGTTGCACAATCCTATTTTTCATCAAATATCTTATTCAAGAAGTAGACAGGCTTCAAATATATATATATATATAGCACAGATTCTTCTATATATTCACATAGTTCCTATTGTTTTCAGTAACTTATAAGGAAATTCTATTGGAAATTTGGATGTCTTCATTGGTTATAAAAAAACAAACTGTATGACCATTCCAACTTAGCCCTGCACTGTTAACTGGAGCTGTAGAAAATGCAGACTGCGCCAACAAGTGTCCCAGGTATGACACTAAATCACCTGATGGTGATACACTGTCCTGGAGCTTTGGGCAATATGGAATAATTGTTATTGCCATTACTCCCAGGTCTACTCTAACCTGGAGTGGTAGTATCTGTTAGGATCCCATCTCTGGGTCAAATAGGACTATTCTATCATTTACTATACTTAAAAGCATCTTACTGTGTGAATAAATGAACTTAAACAACTTTTACCTACTTACCTATTCACTTCCAAATCATGTAATGTGTGTGTATTATATATATACACACAAACAAGGGTTAGCCCTAAATAATACAAAGATTGATATACCATTACACCAACTTTGCATTGATAATTATAGAAAATTAATATCCCTACTCCCACCTTTTGAGAAAACCTGAAATAAAAATTCAGATTTTTTTTTTTTTTTTTTTTTTTTTTTTTTAACCATTCAATTTCCATTTATCATCAAATCTACAAGATGTCATCTTGTCATTGCTTCTTTTTTTTTTTCATTCTTGAATATAATGAAGATTTAATTTTTTAATTTAGTTAATTTTTTTTTCCCCCCCAGATGTGCATCTATCACTGAACTATGACCTTTTTACACCTAGTTTTGCCTTCCTTTGTAATCTCAAGGTATTGAGTGTAAAGAACAAAGAATTGGTAAGTAAATTTTCTACATCCTCTTTGTTTCTATGTTCATTCTATCTTGTGTAATCACTGAAGAAAGTTGAGAAATTATGAAAATTTTATTGCTGTTATTCCAAAACAATTTGTACAGAAACCATTTTGTTTACCTTGAACCTGGTCCAACTTAAAAAAAAAAAAAAATGAACATTTCAAACAGAGGAAAGGGTTGCAGAGTATAACAGTTGTCACCATTGGAAATAGAATTGGTGCTTGTTTGCATTTTACATTGTGCTAATGCCCTTGGAAAAGCCATGAATCAACCGGGCTTTTTTAGCTGTAGGCAACTAATCTAAGAAGGAAAGATGAATTTAAAGCAGCTGTACTCTGCTTAAAAATATTGACCTCGTCACATCCTGTCTGACAAATTGGCTAAATACAAATATGGCCATAGTAATAAGTAAATTTTCCCTCTTTGTTACAAGCCCACAAACATCAATCTCTTTGTCTCTCACATAATTATTACAAGTGTAGAGAGAGAAACACACACACAAGCTTGTTAATCATTGCACTGACTTCGGAACTGAACCTGTAAATGTAATAAGATTGTTGATTTATAACGTCATAAATATTTGGTTCTGATGCCTGTGTATGGCACAGTGAGATTGGGAGGATGGATTACCCTGTTATTGCCATTAATCCCAGGTCTACTGTGACTTGGAGTTGTAGTAATGGTCTCATCTATACATCATCTATACATAGATCTGTTTGAAAATTGTTTATATTAGATTGGAATAATTGATACCATAAAATTATAAATTTTTGTATTATATGGTATCAAGTATTCCTATCTAACAGTTAGAAAATTACTTGTATTAAAAATAGTTACTTGAAGCTATATTTTTTTTTTTTTTTTTTTTTTTTTTTTTTTACAATGGTTTATTATCAGTTACTTAAAACTATATGCGAGGAAATTATCATTTAATGGAAATAATTATTTGAAGTCCTATTAATTATTATTAGACGGGAATATTTGAAATCATAATGTTGGATGGCCCAGTCAGCTGGGGCTGTAGAATACACTGACTGCACCTCTGCAGAGGGGTAAGACCCACCCCCAACAAGTGTCCTGGATATGACACTAAACAATCTGATGGTGAGGTTCCAGTAGTGCTGGAGCTTTGGGGAATGCGGAGTACCCCTTCATTGCTATTGCTCCCAGGTCCACTCTGGCCCGGAGTGGTAGCATCTGATAGGGCCCTATCTATGGGTTAAATAGAACTAACAGCATACTTATGCTAAAATGAATTGAGTAAACTGAATAGCTTGAAATAGAAATGTTTTTGACAATTAAACCGTACGTACACTTAAACTGTGTGCTTATGCTTAACTGAATTATTTCAAATAGAACTGTTTTTCAACATTAAAACTGTATTTACACTTAACTGAATTATTACATATAACTGCTTGAATAGTTTGAAATGGAAATGTTTTTGACAATTAAACTGTGTACTTATGCTAAAATGAACTGTTTTCAATAGAACAGATAATTTACATAAAAATGGATTTGGTGTTAAATAACCTACAAAGGTTGATATGCCATAAAACAAACCAAACCAATTATTTAAAGATGATACCTCCAAACAATTTGTTTACAAATCATATATTTAATATATATGTCTAAACAGGACGCCATAAAACCCAACCAACCTACCAGTAGATCATTTGTAACTGGTAAAAGAATTTTTGTTGTTTGTGGTCATATATGACTTTGTAAATAGTAAAGTGTAACTTTGTATGGCCTTGTTAAAATACCTCTTCATAAGATGGTGTCTCAATGTTTAGCCCTTTGAGCCTGGTATAATGGTGCTAATTTTATTTTCCCACCACTGTAACATCATTTTACCTGTGCAAAGGTGACAATGGCTGAGGGTAAATTTAGGCTCAGTGCTCAGCACTGAAAATCTTTTAAAAGTTGAGTATTTTAAGTATTAAATTTAAACAAACTAATTAGCTAAAAGTTTAAACATTCTGTTATAAATGTAGTAAATATCTATTTCGTGTTGCTTTATTAGTGGACAATACATTTCAGTGTGGCTTTTTAAACATTTTCCCCAACTCTGTACTTGAATAATTAAAGTACATTCTGAACCTGTACTCGGAATGGTCTTAGAATATCAGAATTAGAGATAGGTTTAGAATAGTATATTGATATATTCAGTATCACATTTAAATAATTGTAAATTGATCTGTAACAATTTGTCATCAAGTTAATTTTTTGTCTTGATCAAAGATGCCAGGATTTCATTGTTCCTAGTATAGCGTAACAAACAAAATGGATATTATTAGGTATTATTTACAGTATCACCCATAAATAAGTACAGTTTTAACAATTTTCATGGAAAATGCCATGATTTTATCATTTCTAATTGAACATTATACTATCAAAATGGATATCATTAAGTGTTATCTATTACCAAACTCTACAGCATTAACTATATAACCAAATATGTAATAATCCAAAAGTAAATATGAACACTTATATCTATGAAATTTTTTATATTTGGTTATAGATTCAATGTTGTAGAATTTGACTCTGATTGTATAATGTACCTGCATTGGCAAAAGTTACTTTGTCAATCTCTTGTTTACATTTGGATTCTTGGTTTATGTAAAGTTTCCCTCTTTTCATTTGGAAGTTTTTCTTGTGATAAGTTAATATTAACAAACTTTGGATGGTCAGTGTTTCCAAGTAAACTTGTCTGCTGCCCTTTCACAATACAAATCATTTCTTTCTTTTTTTTAACTGTTGATGGAATCATTGTTTGTCCAAAATAACAAAAACAAAACATTACCACCTTATCTGTGCATGTTTATGAGGGTGGCTCTAAGTCAAAGATGGTTTATTGGAGGTGCTAGTTTTATTCACATCCTAATAAACTCATGACTTTTCACTTGAGAATAGGAGCCATGTTGTTTTTTTTTTTTTTTTTTGTTGTTGTAAGTAAATCTTTCGCCTCCCACTGTATTTCCTGTTCGTTTTAAATCAAGTGGGTTTTTGTTTTTTGTTTTAGCTTACATCTTTAAACAGTGAAAAAATTAATTTGAAAGTATCTCTTATTTCAATACTTGAAAGTCATTTCCTTATTAACAGTGACAATGGATTTTACAAAATCGCTGCTTGTTTTGGTAAATTTTTTTTCTTAGGTGACTTTATAATTATGTCACACACAGTAAGTGTTCATGGTTTTCATAGTTCTTGTGGGTAGCCTTTTCAGATTTGTGTGTGTTAAAAATAAAATCTGATAGAATGAGTAACCCACCCTGTTAGTGGTTAGGGTTAGAATATGCTGACTGTATACCCTGCAGAGGGGCAAGACCATTACCCCACCCCAAAGTGTCTTGGGTATAATACTAAAGTGGATCTGATGGTGAGGTTCCTGTTCTGGAGGTCTGTGGAGTGTACATCATCATCATCATCATCATCATCATATCGTGCTGGCAGCACGGATATCCCTGACCCTCTCTCGCCACTCCTCCCTATCGTTCATCGCCCTAGGTAGGTCTTCAGGACAACAACCTGTATCCTCACATAGCTGCTGAATGTACGTTCGTGCTGGTCGTCCTGCTTTTGCGCGGCCATGTGTGGGGATCCATAAGAGTACATCTCTTATGAGTTCATCTCTGCTTCTCCAGCAATGTCCTGCATGTCTGGTTCGTCTAACTTGAATAGTTTTCGTGATAGGGGGCAGGTGGCCGTACAGTTGGTGTCTTGTGGGATGTTGCTGCCAGGACTTGTTCAGGATTGCACGCAGCATTCTTGTGTAATTGCTATCTAGTTTCTTCTCCAGCCGTTTTGTTAGCGTCCATGTAGTGCATCCATATAGCAGTATCGATGTGACCGCTGCCTGGAAGAAACTGCGTTTCATTTTATCGGTTAGGTCTGATTTCCATATAGTCGATAGCCTGTTGATAGCTGTCCATGCTTTCGTTAACTTCGTTTCGATGTCCTTTTCGGTTGATTCGACGCTGCTTCCTAGGTACATGAATTTGTCTACTAGTTTAAGAGGGGTTCCTTCTAGAGTGGAGATGTCCCCCGTTTGGTTATAGCACATATATTTCGTTTTGTGTGCATTAACATGGAGGCCTATGCTTGCTGCTGCTCGTTCCAAACTATGCAGAAGTGTTTCGGCTTGGTCAGGTGTATTTGCCAGTATCGCTATGTGATCGGCGTAGTCGGCGTCGGTAATTGTTGTTGCGGGGTATCTTCTGCTTCTTTTCTTCGTCAGTTCGAAGCCATTCTCTTTGATTTTGTCAATCGATGTTCTAAGTACGTAGTCTAGACAAATGATAAAGAGGTACGGAGCCAGCGTGTCCCCTTGTAGTACTCCTGCTACAATGTCGAAGTATTCTGTGTCTCCATCCGGTGATCGTACTTTTACTTCAGTGTTTCTATAGAGAATCGTTATTGCCGCTACAGTTTCTTTAGGTATGCCGTACGCTAGTAGGATTTGTTCCATTTTTCCTCTGTGAATGGAGTCGAAAGCCTTGGTAAAGTCGACAAATATTAATGTCGCTTGTAGGTTCTTTGCCCGTACACCTTCAAGGATTCTGCGGATGGTTAATATTTGTGAGGTCGTGGATCTATTTCTTCGGAAGCCATTTTGGTTTTTTCTAAGTATGTTGTCGATTTTGGGTTCTATTCGGTTTCGTAGTAGGGCATTGTAGATTTTGGCAGCTATGGATGTAAGTGTTATGCCTCGGTAGTTTTTGGCTAATCCTAGGTCCCCCTTTTTAGGGAAGGGGAGTATGCATCCCTTCATCCATCTATCTATCGGATTTTGATTGTATACTGCGTTGCAGTGTCGGAGCAGTATGTCGTCGAATTGTCTGGTCTTCCATACTTCCGGGGGAATTTCGTCCAGCCCTGCAGCTTTCCTATTTTTAATTTTTCTGAGAACCGAGTCGAGTTCTTCTTGTGTGAACGGTCCAAGTTTAATGTCTAATTGTTTGCTAATTATTCTGGTGATTGGTTCATGCGTTATTTTTGGTGGGTTTCCAAGTAGGTTTTCGAAGTGCTGTTTCCACAGTTTTATTCTTTCTTGTTGGTTTGCTGCTTTAAGTTTTGCTTTGGCTGTGTTCTTTCTTCTGCTCACTTCGTTTATTGTTTGCCAGGCAATTCTAGATTGTCTATCTTCCACCGAGTCTCTGTGGAGTGTACAGTACCCCTTATTATTCCATTTCACTATGACCCAGAAGGATCCTATCAATTGGTCATCTAAAACTATTCAATCCTTTTATTAAGGATTATTTATTTGAAACCATACAGATCTGCAAATTAATTGTATTAAATTGGAACACTTGATAAACAGAATTATTAGTGGAAGATGGGAATACTTAAAACCATTTAACAGTGCAAACTGTTAAGCTCAACAATGTTAAAAATAAACTTAACTACAAACTATTTGCTTACAAATCTCTCTCTCTCTCTCACACACGCACACACACACACACACATACATACATACATACATACATACATACATACATACATAACAGGATTTAGCATTAAATAACTCACAAAAGTTGATGTCATAAAATACCAACCAACTGAAAATTGTTTACAATGGATTATTAGTTTCAGATTAAATGAAAGATATGAGTTAAAATTAGTAATAAAATATTTTCAATGCTTAGTAAGAAAATACTTCTACAATGGTCATAAATTGCTTCATACACTTTTGTATAATTCTTTACTATGATCTCATAATCAGAGAAGATCCTGAAGAGGTGACATCTCCTGTAATGAATAGTTGTTATACATACTAATAAAATAATTAACACATTCATACACCTGGAAAATAAACCGGTTTAAACCTTGAAATATGGGCCAACTCCTTCCTCTTATCTAAATTTTGTTTGACAATTTTAATCATTGTGTGTGATTTGTTTGGACAATTTTTTTTCTTTTTTCCTCACTATGTTTCTATCAAGGTACCCTCTGGCCTTTATTGGGTGTCTGTTGTGTTGTGGAATGTTGTTAAATCTTGTTCAAGCATATTTGTGAGATGTAAATGAGTACAAAGGTCAACAGGTCACAAGGTCAGCATTGGGTTTTGTCAGAGACAATCCCAATAACAGGACTATGCAAAAATCCATGTTCTGTGCCTTCTCAGAACAAGTTTTGATAACATTCCAGAATAGAACACACCTGAGGAAGACTAAAATGTTTAAAGCTGACAGATGAAAAATAGATATAAGAAATTTATTTATTTTTTTTTTTTTTTCCTTCCCCTATATCACAACTTCTGTGTGAGGTGGGGAGCGTAATTTAAAAAATTTGAAAATTTTTTTAGATGACTATAGATTCATTGGGAAGACATCAATATGGATCTAAGCATAAATAATATGAGAGAAATTATTAAACAACCAAAATTAGTGAACAGAGCACATAGCTTGAAAGGATAAAAGATGATGCAAAATTTTACTAGAAAGTTGGACAAAAAAAAATCCCAAGTGTAATCGAAAAGTCCTAGTCAAAGATAAGGTAGGAGTGGAATTGTTGTTGAGAGATGAGTGAGTATAGCATAGAGTAATGATGGAAGACGTGTATATGAATGAAAAATTTAAAATTGAAAAAAAAAATCTTGTGAGATTGGATATTTTAAATAGAATAAGCATAATTTTAATTTTCCCCAATTTTTGTGAGTGAATGAAATCCTGAAAGCTAAGAGACTTTGCTAATAGACAGATGGAATAATTTCTAATAACAATGAGTAATGATTTTTTCATTGACTTAATTGAATTTTCTATTAATGTTGTGCACTGGTTTTGTCATTGTTTGGTTGAGGATTAAATCTAATTTTGGAAGTAAGTTGCCATCTTTTGACTTGGGTGAAATCAAGGAGAAATAATTTTATGGAAACATTAAAAAATATTCTTTTGACTTATTATTTAGGTTTTTATTGCTTTGAGCACAAAATTTTGGTAGATGCACTCACGGCCATTGCCCTGTAATTCTTGAAATGTGAGATGATTAATATCCTCTTCTTCAATTTGGTCACACAGATCAGTGAAAATGGCTATATTATCCTATTTACCAACCCCTCTGCTCGGGCAGGATATGACACAAGGTCAATTTTTAAGTGGAGTTTGACAGGTTTTAATTCAGAGTTTTCCTTCTCCTAGACTAGTTGCCTAACCAAGGCTGAAGAACCTAGTCTGTCCTACTATTTACCCATAGCTGGAGGGAGAATAATTAGATTCATACCTTTCCCAAGGGTATTAGTGCTATGTGAAATGCAATCAGTCTCGTCCAGTATTTGAACTCGTGTCGCCATGTTCATTTCCTACGACAATAACAATTACACCACGGGCACATGGCTATATTATGAATAGCTCTAAGATGTAATAAGGGACCAATCCGGATGAGAGCAAGTCAAGGCTAAAAGGGAGGATAATAATGTAGCAGAAAAGATTACTAAAAGGGTGCCCAATTAAGAACGAGTTGCTAGAAAACAGCTGATAGATGGAGAGATAAGTGGGAAGTTGGCTTGTAAGATATCCCAGAGGCTATGAGTCATATTAGGAACTGGATAAGGTTTATCCAACAAGGACTCCGAATAAATCCTGATGATAACTTAATAATGATCAATCTTTATCCATATTTGTCAATCTGTCTCAACCATGCGACTTATGTTACATAATTTTCTAATCTCATTCATAATGACTTTTCTTTATTCAAATTTCTCCAATCTTTACCATTCCAATCTGAATTGTTTTGAATAGAATCTTGTTAAAATAAACTTTCTGATGTCAGTGTTTTTTTTTTCCATAAACATCACTTGAATTTAGAGTGCTGAGTTTTAAGGCTAAGGTGGAGAATAATGTGGTAAGATGATTTATACAAGTGCCCAATTAATAACAAGCATTGTTGGAAAACAGCTGCTAGAAGATATGAGATAGTGGAATTAAAATGTTGTTGAAACTAGCATAATCAACATTGTCATGGAAGGCAATTAATTCAAAATGACTGATGATAAATTCTTTGAAAGTTTGTTTTCAATTAATCTTCTGGTTATGTTGGTGGGTTGAATATTATTGATCCTAAAAAAAGTTACTTGAAGTTTTGGGTGAAATTAATTTCCTACTTTTGAAATGATGAAATTGAACTCTTTAATAAAAATCACTTTGAAGCTGTTGAGAAATTCTCTTCAGGAACAAGTCAGCTATGCCCCCTCTTAATGTTAGTGTTCCTCATTTTTTAAATTTCTAATTTTCGGTAAGTGTCAGGAATGAAGGCGGGATCAGCACTCTTAAAGTGCTTTAAATTTAATGTCCACTTGGTTACTTTCAGGTGAGTAACATTTAATAACTTCTCTCCAATAAGTCATATTTGTGTAGGAGATTCCCCCCAATTTTAAGATAAAAGGAATTAACCTAAAAACAAGCTCTCACCTACTTTACTAAGATGTTTGTGTGTGGCTTTACCTCTACATCTGGCATTATGTGACAAAAGTTGATTTTGATGTAGTTTTCTTTTCCTAGGTAAGTTGCCTAACCAAAACTAATGAACCTAGTGTACCCTTCTATTTACCCATAGCTAGGAAGGAAACGGATGAATTCTTGAATTTGTCAAGGGCAATAGTATAAAGTGTAAGACGTGTAAGTAATTTTTACTACTTACAATTTGAATTAGAACTTCTTTTTCTAGCAATAAATACACAGCAAGTTTACTGAAAGTTTACTAATGACCAATCATCATAACATCAAGTATTTGTTTATGAATTAACAACAAAAATAATTCTTTCCTTGGTAACTTATTGGTTCATACTGTTGAGATGTACCAGTACTTTAGTTCTATAGTTTACTGTTCTGTCCATCAGTTGACTTTTGCATTTGTTGGAAAATCAGTATCTTTACAACTACTACTAATGATGATAATAATACTCGTGTTTGGAGGAAAACAAAAAAAGTAGACATTGTTCATGCTAGTAACACCAATACCACAAGTGGTATGTCATCTTGTAAAACGTATTGATTATTGATGGAGTTTTTTGATATGATAGTCTTGTTAATAAGATTTATTGATAAACATTTTAAAAATCAACCAACCAACCCTCTAATTCTCTGTTAATGTTTTTTGCACCCAACTTGGGCTTATGTGCTTATCTAGGGAAGCACCTTTGTGTGTATTTGTTCTTCTTGGCTAGCAGCTTTTAGTGTAGCTCTGGAGATGCTCTTCCTTTTACTCACTTGATTTACTGTTTGCCACGCTATTCAGGATTGTCTATCTTGTACTGTATATCTGATTTTATTGATCTGGAATGTATTCTATTTGTTGTCTTTGGTATGCATTAACTAATTCACTTTGTCTCTTGAGTTTCTGAGTGTTATCATTAGTTGGGTTCCTTTTTATTACATAGGGATACTGTTTTCACAGGGAACTGTTAGGCTCTTAATTTGGTTGGTATGCATTCTGCTGCTGCATCCATGTGGGCATTGACAAAGTAAGAAGAGCCTCAAATTTGTTATCATATATTTATTGCTAATACCTCTCTTGTTAAGCAAGGACCAGTCATAGTGTGTGGTTTTGGTTGTTTGAATCGTATTCTTGCGTAGGTTAAGACTTATCTTTGCTGTGACATTTCTATGATCAGAAGACACACCTTCAAAAGAGGAATATGCCTCATAATTCAAACTGCTATTAATCCATTTCTTGTGTGTGTGTGTGTGATCTGATCATGTCATGCTGCTAGCAAAGATTTCCCTATCTCCTCGGGTGGTGTAATGGTTAGCATGTTAGACTAGCAAACCTACACGAGTGAGTTCGATTCTCATTGGGTGCCCCATTCATGCGGCCTTGTGCTACATCTAAGCAAAAAGCTTAGTAGATTATAAGATTTCCCTATCTCTAGTCACTCATCTCTATCATCTATTGCTTCTGGCAGGTCTTCTTAACAATATCCTTTGTCTGTACAGAGCTATTGTAGATATGTTCTTGTTGGTCATCCAACATTTTCACATTCGTGTGAAGGAGTCAATCAGAACGTCACTTATGAGTTCATCCTAAATTCTCCACCAGTGTCCTACGTGTCTTGTCCTTATTTGGATTGTTTTAGAGATGAGAGGTAGGTGGCCGTACAGCTGCTGTTTTGTGTGATGTTGCTAGGAGGATTTGTTTAATATAGCTTGTAGCATTCTTGTGTAATTCTCATCTAGCTTTTTCTCTATACACTGAGTCAGCATTCATGTGGTGCATCCATATATTAGAACTGACAAAACTGCTACTTGGAAAAAAATTGTTTTATTTTATTAGATAAATTTGACTTCCATATGATTGATAATCTATCGATAGCAGTCCATACTTTCACTAGTCACTTATTGATGTCATTTTCAGTAGATGAGATGCTGCTTCTGAGGTAGGTGAACATGTCGACTAGTTTCAGTGAGCCAACATTTAGTGTGGAGATGTCTCCTTTTAAATTAAAACATGTATAGTGTTTTGTCTGCATTCACATTGAGGTCAATGCCACCTGCTCCCGACTATGCAACAGAGATTCGTTTTGGGTTGGTATATTTGCTTATGGCGCTATATCCTCTGCATAGTTTGTGCGGGGAGTCCTCCAATTCTTGCAGCTTTTCTTTTTTTCTTTTTTTTTTTTTTTTCTTCATTAGAATGAAACTATTTTCTTTCATTAGATCTACGTTGTCTAGGCTGATTATGAACAGATATGGGGCTAAGATATCCCCTTGCAGAATATCAGCGACAATGTCATGGAAGTCTCTCCATCCTTTGAGCAAACTTTCTGTTGTTGCCTGTAAAAAAAAAAAAAAAAAAAATTAACCATTCACATAAAAGGATATAGATGGTGCTAACTTGGCATAGACATGAAAAGAGTGGGGGTTGAAATGATATGAAACTATATTTATTTCAAGTATAAAAATAGGAAGGAGGTGGAGGGGAATGCTACTTATATATCTAACGGTATAAAGATAGGAAGATGGGAGAAAGAAAAAAAGTCACATGATCACTTTTGGAATAAATAGTGATGAAAACAGTGTCCAAAACCAACAGATAACAGCAGGAACGGAAAAAACAAAACCGACTGAATGTGATGACCAGGACTTTGAAAATGGTCAAATCATCATAGATATGTACCACAAATCCACTGAGACATAACAATATCTCCACTTCAATAGTCACCACCAGCAAAACTGCATAAAATTCATCCCTTACACTAGTACATTGAATATGCACTATAATTGCTAATAAAAACCTCAGAAAAACTTGCCTTAAAGAACTACACACAACCTGACCCCAGAGAGTATATCCAATAACACTAATAAGGGATTTGAATTAGCTGAAAAAAATACCACAAAAAGAACTATGAAACCCAAAAAAAACATAACAAAAAAACCCCTAGCATATGTTGCAACCTACAGTTAAAAACAACCCAAAACTATTCAGAAATAATAACATCTAGAAGAACTTAAAAATAAAATCAAAGAAAGTCATTAAAAGCTAGAGACACCCTAAAAATCTTTAAAAATACTCACCTCTTCTACATTTAGGGAAAACGCGTGTGCAAGGAGTTACCAAATCAAGAAAAAAGATAGGAAAATCCTATACCTTCAAAAACCTGAAAACAAAATTCATAAAAATTTATGCTGCAACTCAAAAAATGTAGTCTACATAATTGAATGTAACAAATGTAAAGAAATATACATAGGATTGACACAATGCCCTCAATACCAGGATATCACTCCACCATAGCAGTATTGAAATACCTGAAAATTACATGTATCTAAATACCTATACAAATGTAGTCATGGAGAATTTAAAACCATGCTTGTATATCAAACTAAGACACATTTTCTTCAAATAAAAGTAGAAACTTCATAGAAAAAGTCAACCCCATGCTGAATAAAACAAACTATACACTCACACAAAGAGAAACAAATATATATATATATATATACACACACACACACACACACACACACACACATTGGTACTCAAATTTTAAATGCTATTTCAAAGGAAAAAATTGCCCTGTTGGCTAGGGCCATGTAATATGCTGACTGCACCTCAGTAAGACCCCCTTCACGAGGCCACCTGCTTGCCATGTGTGGTGACCCGTATGGCCTTGGGATGGAAACATGGTTGCTGAGTTGGTACATGGTCTAGGTTCCATGCCAACCATGTAACCTGCAACTCTCTGCTTTGGCCCTTACTGGACTTGATGGATGGTTGGAGTGGCCTGATCCAATCAATTGGCTGGTCATATCAGCCCTCCTTCAGATTTACATAATCTGAATGAGGATGATGGCTATAGGGTCAATCATGCTGTCGTAAAACTCATAACACTTCCTGCTACTGAGCAATTAGTTATTTTGGGATCAAAAAGTCTGGGCCCAAAAAAGAAAATGTCAAACAGCATAAGTATACTGAACATGTAGCCCAGATGTTGCTAGGCAAATGGGTTTCCACCTAGGCACATTCCCTGAATAGGGCTCCGTGGTGTGTGGGGAGCATGTTAAATGAAACTCGGAACTATTCTAATCGAAGACATCAATAAACACCCAGGACTACCAAAAAAAAATTCCACTCTGATTTCTTTGACATTTCCAGCTCAGAAGATGAGTTAAAACAAAAGCTGGAAAGCACCAGTTTTCCAGAATATACTATAATCAACTCCAAAGAAGATACACCCATTACAAGTCTATCCCCTTCATTATCGAAAAGATGCAAATATCTCCCCTAACATAGTTAAAAAATTCAAAAAAATTCTACACTCTTAATACAAATAATAAAAAAAAAAATATGCAGACTCTCTCCTAAAAAGGAAAATGTTCCACAACCTTAAAGTAAAAGCATACCCTCAGAAAACATTAAATAAATTCAAAGGTGTAGTAAGAAGTGTAGAACTCTCACTCTGTTCTATAGAAGAAAAAGAATTAAAAAAAACAAAATTTCCTGAAGGCAAAAAGAATAACATCCTGGATAAATAACCAACCTATAAAAACCAATACATATATTCTCACCTTTGACAAACCAAAAATATTAAAAGAAATAAAAATAGACTACACCATTGCCAAAGTAGAGCCATACATCCTTAATCCATTGAGGTGTTATGCATGTCAAAAATATGGCCATCATGAGGAACTATGCAGAGGCAAGACAACGTTACAAATGTGGTCAAAAAGACCATCCCACAAATGACTGCAACGATGGCTTCAAAAGTGCAAACTGTGGCAGACCATCCAATATATGCCAAAATATGTGAAAAGTGGATAAAAAAAGAAAAATTCTAACCATCAAACATAAACAAAATATCTATCTAGAAGCAGGAATATAATAGAAACCCAATATCCAAGATTATCCTATATTTCTTCTACAAAAGAAAATTTAGAACAAGAAGCAAAAAAACCCTTAAAATTTCTAATACAAAAAATTCTAACTATAGGCCCTGATGATTGGCCTAAATTTGTTAAAAACCTTAGAATTACTTTACTCCCCAAAACAACACAAACAACCAAATATTGTCTAGAAACTAAGTCACAGAAGCTGACAAAAACAAATATTTCATTGGTGATGCCAACACAAAGCAATCAAAGAACACAAATACACCTACAAAAACCAATTCTCTTCCTAGAACAAAAGAACATTCCTAAGCAACAACCATTGAAGAAAAATCTAACTCAAACAAAATAACAAAAAGGAGATACCAAAGGAAAAAGCCCAATAAAGAACAAGATAAAACTAACCTTAAAAACAAACCAAAAGCCAGAAAAACCTTGACTAAAACTGAGGGCATAAAACCAAGATCCTCTTCAAAAACATAAAAAGTAGAAAATAAATTTGAGACACTAGAATACATAGAAATGAATGAGGAGCTTGATATAGAATCAGCAATAAACTCAAATCAAAAGAACTCCCAGGAGACTACAAAAACCAAATCAGAAACAATAAGCACTTAAGCTGAAAACCCCTCCACCAGCAAAAAATCATTCATAACACAAATGAATTCCAACATCAAACACACACATCGAAAACATATAAAATTATTCAATGGAATTGTCGTGGCATTAAACCCCATTTCAACAAACTAATACTTATATCACTTTTTAATCTTGCTACCATTTGCCGTCAAGAAACTTTCCTAAAAGAAAACAATAACTTAAAAACCCCAAACTACAAACAATATCATTACATCCACAATACAGGACATCGTGCCAACAGAGACACATCGATTCTTGTAAGAAATGACATACCACCAAGCCAAATTCCCATAAAATCAAAACTCCAAGCAGTCACAACACAAGTCATGCTACACAAAACTATCATAATCTGCTCTGTATACATACCTCCACATGAACAAATAAACAAAATTGAACTTGAAAATTTTACAGCTCGCCAAACCTTTCATCCTCCTTGATGACTTCTATAGTCACTGTACCTTTTATGAGGAAACCAACAAACACAAAAAGAAACAAAATTGAACAATTGATAAACAACAAAATCTATGCTACCTCAATCAAAAAGATTCCACTCATGTGTTGTATTTTGGCCTTCGACCTGGCCAAAAATGCCATTCCAAAGTGATGCACCGGAAGGAAGTGACACATTCTAATGGCAGTTATGAGAGGAAATCGCGTGGGCGGAAATTGGCTGATGAAATGGGACGAGGTAAAAAAATTCCCATGGTACACTCATAGACTGATGCACCGGAAGAGAGAGTGACCTGTGAACTGCATGACAGTTATTTCTGCTTGATGACGATTAAACATGGGATTCCAGAGATCGAGTAGGCGATTGAGTGAGCATTGAACTATTATATAACTCAGTCAAGACAGAAGTCGGAGTTGTTGCAGTTCCAGTTAGAGTTGTAGGCGGAGATAGATGAGAGGTAGTAGGTAAAGCCACATCAGGCCGAAGGGGCCTTGGGGCCCCTGATGAGTTGCAGTTAAAGATCGGATGGAGTTATAGATGAGATGTGGTAAGGAAAGCCACATCAGGCCGAAGGGGCTATTGGGGCCCTGATGAGTTGGGGTCCAGAGAAGATGCTGATAAGATGCAGTAAAGAAAGCCATCACCCAGCAGAGTGGGCCTCTGGGCCTCCGGTTGAGCATCTGGAGAACGAGAAAGACAACGTTGCCGGCCATAAGAGTGGAGGTCAAAATATTGAAGTTTCTGTTCGGGCTCCAACTCCCTCTCACACGCAAACCCTGAGTAACCCTTTTCGAACCCTTTCAATAAAGTGAGAGTTACAGATATTTTGTTAAAGAAGTCTTCCTGCGTGCATCTTTATCATTGCGTCAGTAAGAATATAACACATGTAAATCTAGCAAATGGATCATAAAGTTCCATTGACCTCACCATGTGTGACCCATTCAGCTTCCTGGACTATGCATGGAGCACCTATATTGACATATATGGAAGTGACCATTACCCAATCATTATCAAAAATGATATAATCACATGATCACACACACCTAGATGGAACACAAATAAAGCCAATTGGATAAAATTTCATCAACTCTGCTCAATACAAAAGAAAAAATCCAAACAATAAAAAAATTCTCTGAAACTCTAATCACTTTATCTGGAGAATGTATCCCCCAAAATTCTATTCCTAACAAGAAAGACAAATCTTAATTTAATGCAGAATGCGAAAAATTAACTGAAACATTCTCTGATAATTCTTCATCTAAATCCTACAGCAAACATTTTCAAATCATTAAGAAAAACAGAAAAATACAAAATCTAAACTTAAAAAATAAAGAAGTATACAATGAGATCTTCTCAATTACAGAACGAAAAACTCTCATTGAAAAATCTAATTCAGTATTAGGACCAGATGAAGTTCATTATAGCTCCTTAAAACAAATTCCTCAAAAATCCATAGAACTCTTCCCTAAATCTTGGAAACAAGCTACAGTAATTCCCATATGCAAATCAGGAAAAAATACTTCATACCCTGAAAACTACCGACCAATAGCACTAACTAGCTGCCTATGCAAAACCTTAGAAAGGATGGTTAAATGAGGTTACATAGACTATTTAATAAACCTCAAAATTTATATAAGAGAAGGCTTTATATAAAAAAAAAAAAAAAAAAAGACGCATCACAGCCATCTTCTTTGATTTAGAGAAGGCCTATGACACCACATGGAAATTTGGTATCATAAAAGACCTATATGATCTCAAAGAGGCAGATTACCAAAATTCATGAATATTTTTAACAGATAGAACCTTCCAAGTAAGCATCGGATCCACTCTATCCAATTTAAAAAAACCAAGGTGTACCACAAGGCAGCATATTATCAACCACTTTTTTCAATATTAAAATAAATAATAAAATAAAAGAACTCTCACCTGACATATATGCATCTCTATACGTTGATGACTGCTCAATCAGCTATAAATCCAAATGTATCCCTACTCTTGAAAGAAAACTACAACAGCACCTTTCATCCCAAATATAGAGATCTTTTCCAATAAAATGAAAATTCAATCAAAACTTTAGGACTCTAAATGGAACCTATCTACTAATAGCAAAATTGCTTGCCAAATTAAACAATCTCAACAACCTAAAAGAAATCAAAATGGTGGATTTAGCAGCAAAAAAAGCTCGGAACAGTCCACTCGATGCACACTTCAAAATTCCTTTCACAGACTTAAAAAGAACCATAAATATTTATACAAAACAAAAGCGGCAGAATTATTGGGATAACTTCTAAAACAACAAACTATATGAAATAATGCCACAAATAGGAAAAATCACAAAAGATTAAACCAAAATGTCCAGAAAAGAAGTGACATTATTAAGACTGAGAATAGGACACTCACACATTACCTATTCATACCTCCTCAAAAAAGAAGCCCCATATTGCATACCGTGTCAAAAACCCTATACAATTAAACACATACTAACATACTTCGACCTGAAACAAATATGACACAAATATTACCAAACAACTAACTGAAAACAAATATTCTATGAAATACCCCCCCCCCCCGCAAGAAAATTACTTGAATACGTAAATGAAAGATCACGGCTACAACAAATTAAAAAAATTTTCACAAAGAATGTTTTAAAAAGATGTGCTTATACAAAAATATATTTAAAAAAAACTCTAACAATGAACTCTATAACATATCAACTACACACACACACTGACCCAGAGTAAAACAAGGAAAAATTTTATAGCATATCAAAGACTAACTGATGAAATAAAAATGTACCCACAAGAGAGAACAGACACCCTCTGAGAAAGAGAGGAGGAAGAGAAAGAAAGAACCAACCCCTACAAGAAATCTTAACACAAAACGGTGATCTCTATAAACCAATTCAAAAGCTGAAAAAATGTTAAATGTTTTCTCATGAAAGCAACAAGCTGGAAACCTACCCATATGTAAGAATAAAATAAATAATTCTTAAAGATATAAATCTAAGTAGACCTATTCATTTTGAAATATGTATTTTTCTATCTTTGAACCAACTAATATATATAAGATCTTGTACAAAAGTAAAGTAGATGAGGGCAACCTGAAGGCTCCCTTTTCATTAGCTACTTCTCTGGGATTTAGGGGAGGGTGCTACTCCTTTCCCTGGATTACTCCATTTTACCCTTGATTTGTACCTTTTTATAATGTTGAGTGTTAAGCAAAGAGGTATTAAGTACCATTTTTGAGTTTTTGGTATGACTCAACCTGGGGTTGAACCTTGGTTTCTTGGACCATTGGTGAACATTCTACCCACTAGACAAATGGATCTATATTTATATCTATGCATTTAAAGAAAAGAAAAAAGTAGTTAATTCACAATCTTGATCTGCAGGGAGATACATTTAGCCTATTCTAAGTCCTGTCAACAAGGCATTTACAAAAAGTTTAAAAAAACTATTAAAAACTGATATTTCCACTCATGATACAGTTTGGTAGAAAAACATTTAAGCTTACTAAGGCTTTCGACAGTACCAGGTCTTCCACTGTCTATCAGACTGCTGAAAACAACATCCATTAAGGTATTTTACATATAAGTTACTCAAAATTAATTCTGTTACTGATGTGCAATAAATATTTTACAATTTATTTCTGAAAATTATTAACAAGACACTTTATCTATGATGGTGTTGCAATCTAACAAAAAGGTTACTGAATGAGAAATAACCAATACAGTGGTTGGAAATGAAATGGAAATCTTTAGAACATTTACAAAATATAATACTTGCCGACAGTGTGAAGAAGATAACCCACTGCTACTAGTGAACTAATTAGTCTACATATTATCCCTCGCCCTTTAACCATAGTGTCTAACATATTTATGAGGATTGGGAAATACCCATTTATGTTCATAGGTATGGTATATAATTGCCCTAATCCTTCAGATTTACTCTGGATTGAGTCAATCTCTTTTCCTTTTCGAGTT
>CAUZXS010002340.1:22500-26217 GCA_963585895.1 Sepioteuthis lessoniana | reverse complement strand
GGTTTTTGGCGGACGGAACTAAAGCCAAGAACTCCGGGTAGAAGAAGAGCCAGTAAAAGAAGAAAGATTCTCCACAGGAATCCATCTAAAAAAAAAAGATAAGTAAACTTTGGGACTCTTTCTCCTCATACCAAATTTTATATACCCTCTCTCTCTGTCTCCCAACTTGAACAAAGAAAGAAAAGAAGAAAGACATTTATGTTCATGTACTATTCATTTATAATATGTTTTATACGTTGAAGGTGTATATCTGTGTGTAGTAAAAATGACTGATATATTTTAATGTTCCCACGTGGTCGACGTTGTTATTTGTAGTGCTTGCTACGAATTTGTTATGTCATGTATCTTTTTCAGCTTCTATTCGCCTTATGATATGCTCGCTTATTGTCCTATAAATTCCTTTAAATTCTTATACGGGGAACCGGAGTTGCCGACTACTACAATATATTATTATTACGTCTAAATTTAGAGGTCCATATCTTCCATCGTTCTAGGGGAGGAAAACTAGCGGCTTTGGTGGGTGTGTGTATAGTGTGAAATTTGGAACCCCTTGCCTGCGGTGGTCAGTCTAGTCATAAATTAATCCCCCACATATATGCCAGTTCTTATATGCCCGAGAAAAAAACCCTGAACAAGGACTTATTCTCAAAGGGATGAAGAGCCAACCTGCCCCGTCTTCACACGTGCGAAAATAAAGTCCTGTGTTGGGATTTAAAGAATTTACCGTCACAATATGTATATATATATCTTGTGTTTATATATATATATATATATATTATATATATATATATATATATATATCTTGTGTTTTTATATAGATATATATATATATATATATATATCTTGTGTTTATATATATATATATATATATATCTTGTGGTTTTATATATTTATATTTATCTTGTGTTTTTATATACATATATATATCTTGTGTTTTTATATATATATATATATCTTGTGTTTATATATATATATATATATATATTATCTTGTGTTTTTATATATATATATATATATATCTTGTGTTTTTATATATATATATATATATATATCTTGTGTTTTTAATATATATATATATATATATCTGTGTTTTTTTTATATATATATATATATATCTTGTGTTTTTATATATATATATATATCTTGTGTTTTTATATATATATATATATATATATATCTTGTGTTTTTATATATATAATATATCTTGTGTTTTATATATATATATATATATATTGTGTTTTATATATATATATATATCTTGTGTTTTTATATATATATATATCTTGTGTTTTATATATATATATATATATTTCTTGTTTTTTATATATATATATATCTTGTGTATATATATATATATATAATATATATATATATATCTTGTGTTTTTATATATTATATATACTCTTGTGTTTTTTTTATTATATATACATATCTTGTATTCATTTATTCATATATATTTATATATATATATATATATATATATATATAATTACATAAACACCATATATATATATTTATATGTTCATTTTCATACATTAAACTGTTTTAATTCCAAACAATTCCGGTTAGCTAAGTACACAAATTAAATGTCAAAAACATTTCGATTTAATCTCTGCTTTTTAGTCAACCAGATCTAATTCAGACAATTTTGTTAGTCTTGTAAAGTTGGCGACCGTAGTTTGCTACCTACTACACCATGGTGTAGGGGTGGGATCTAGTCCTTTCCTAGGATTGCTCTACTTTACCCTTGATCCGTACCTTATAATGCTGAGTTTTAAGTAAAGCTCAATCAAGTACATTTTTCAAGCCTTTGGTAGGACTCGACCTTGGATTGAATCCCAATCTCCCGGACCATTTTTGAACAGTAGCCATTATGCCAATGTCTAATACTGTAAGTATAGGTTTTGTTTACTCACAGTTAAATGTCAAAACTGTTCCATTTCAAACAATTTACTTTAGCATAAAGACGCAGTTTAAAAGTTAAAACAGTTCTATTTCAAGCAATTAAGTTTAGCATAGTTATAGTTTACTTCTATTTCACCCATAAATAGGACCCTGTCAGGTACTACCAGCTGAACCCCAATCTCCCTGACCATTGGTGAGCGCTAACCATTGTGGACCGGGAAGCGATGTTAATGAAGGAGTACTCTGCATTCCCCAAGGCTCCATCATTACTGGAACCTTACCATCAGATTGTTTAGTGTCATCTTCAGGACACTCGTTAGGAGAGGGTCTTACCCGTCTGCAGAGATGCCGACAGGGCAACAAGTGATCTGTTTATATCGCAAAATCCCGAATACTTTTATGTGTCTCGTTCTCCACGACGGATTCTTGTTTATGCATGTACCATTTGGCACCATCAACGTTCGAGGGTTATTTAAAGTCAAAGCCAACCTTGTTGATGAACATTTGTGGTACTATTTAAGCCTCGGCTGGAAGAATAAGGATGTTCATATTTTCCCTTCGGGTATGATTGGTTGGTTGTTTGGAGCTATTAGAATATCAACCTTTCTAGGTTATTTCATTCCAAATCAATTTTTATACAAATAATCAGTTCTATTTTAAACAATTCAGCTTAGCATGAGTTCACAGTTTAATCATATTTACCAACTCCTCCGCTCGGACAGGATATTACACAAGGTCAATTTTTAAGCGAAGTTTAACAGGTTTGAATTCAGAGTTTTCCTTCTCCTCGACTAGTTGCTTCAACCAGGATAGTCAGTCCTACTATCTTTCCATAGCTGGAGGGAGAATAATTGGATTCATACCTTTCTCAAGGGTATTAGTGCTATGCGAAATGCTAACTGTCTCGTCCAGGATTTGAACTCGTGTCGCCGTATCCATTTCCTATGACGATAACCATTACATCACGGATACCTCCACACAGCTTACTTGTTAAAAGCATTTCTATTTCAATCTATTCAGTTTAATTAAGCAGTTCTTATTAAAAAATTCACTTTAGCATTAGTACGTAGATTAATTCTATTTAACCCATAGATAGGACCCTAGGTGCTACCACTCCGGGCCAGAGTGGACATGGGAACAATGGCAATGATTGGGTGCCCCACATTCCCCAAACCTCCAGCCATCACTGGAAACTCACCATCAGATTGCTTAGTGTCATATCCACGTCCCTCATTGGTGGGGGGTTTTACCCCTCGACAGAGATTAAGTTGGTGTATTCTACAGCTCCAACCGACTGGACAATACACAGTTAAAGGTAAAAACAGTTTGTTTTCTGATAATTCAGTTTAGCATAAGTACGCGATTTAGATGTCCAAACAGTTTTATTTTAAACAGTTCAGTTTAGCATAAATACGCAGTTTAAATTTAAAACGGTAAACTCTCGAAACTATGGTTTAGTTCAATTTGACCCATAGATAGGACCCTTATCCATATTTACCAACCCCTCCGCTCGTGCAGGATATGATACAAGGTCAATTTTTAAGTGGAGTTTAACAGGGTTGAATTCAGAGTTTTCCTTCTCCTAGACTAGTTGCCTCACCAGGACTGAAGAACCCAGTCTGCCCTCCTATTTACCCATAGCTGGAGGGAGAAATATTGGATTCATACCTTTCCCAAGGGTATTAGTGCTATGTGAAATGTAATTAGCCTGGTCCAGGATTTGAACTCGTGTCGCCGTGTCCATTTCCTCCGACGATAACCATTACACCACTGGCACCTTATCAGATGCTACCACTCCGGGTCAGAGTGGAC
>CAUZXS010002340.1:0-17500 GCA_963585895.1 Sepioteuthis lessoniana | reverse complement strand
GACGTACAAGACATACGGGACACTGCTGGAAATGTAAAAACGAACTCATAAGTGACTTTCTCCGATGGACCCCTTCACACAGACGTACAAGTGTTAGATGACCAACTAGAACTTATCAACAACAGACTGCTGTCTAGAAGACCTGCCAGAAGCGATGGATGATAGAGACGAATGGTGAGAGTCAGAGAAATCCGTACATGTGGCATGACATGATGATATAAATATATATGTACACTAGATGAAGAGTGAACCCAGGGGGTGTCCTCGTGGTGTGATGGTTAAAGCGATGGACTACGGAATCGTAGTAAGCAAGTTCGTACTCCAGTCGCGCTATTACGTTCACTTTCAGACAAATACCCCTGGGAAAGTTATGAACCCCCTATCCTCCCTGCTATGGGTTAAATAGTACCACTACTGTTCTTCTAGGAGAATGGCTTAGGCATTAAATAACCTACAAGGGTTGATATGCCATTAAACATAGAAACCAAACCAAACCAAACCAAACCAAGAGTGAACCCATGGAATTCCCATCGTCACTACTGTCCATAATTATTCTTATGCTTCTATTTACGAAGGATTCTAATTAAGATATATCTAGTTAAAATGTTATTTAGATAATTTTTAAAAAGTTCTTCAAAAGTACCATTCAGTTGCTATTTGGATTGGAAGTCGCTTTAATCCTTAAGTGCAGTTTTAGTGTATTGCTCTAATGAAATTCTCGCTACGGTGGGCCGTTAATTTTTTTTCTTCTTATTTACAAGTTACGTATATACAAAATAAAATTTTAGTAATACGAGACAACTGTTCACTCAGTTCATTGATGATTTTATTTAGATGATGTGGAGGAGTGTATGGGGTGGGGAGCAGAGCCATATTTCAATTTGAGTTTTGAGGTCAATTATTATTCAGGGGCAACGATCTCCAGTTATTTACTTGTTGAGAGTTCGATTTTCACCGAGTGCATCAATATTTTGACCCAGTTAAACTTTTCTGAGTTGGCTCCCAACAGTCTTCCTGTATATATATATATATATATATATATATATATATATATATCTCAGTCCGTTTCCATTCTCACGCCGACTTGTTTGTCAGCACATTCTCTCGTCCTTTCTTTCCTAACTGTTCTCATCTCCGTTAACTTGTCTGTGTCACTGTCTCTTATCCTCTCTCCCTCTCTTCTCTCTCTCTCTCTCTCTCTCTCTCTCTCTCATCCTTACACTCTGTTTGACTCTCTCTTTTCCTCTCTCTCTCTCTCTTTTCTCTCTCTCACCCTTACTCTCTGCCTGACACTCTCTTTTCCTCTCTCTCTCTCTCTTCTCTCTCTCTCAACCTTACACTCTGTGTGACTCTCTCTTTTCCTCTCTCTCTCTCTCTCTCTCTCTTTTCTCTCTCTCACCCTTACTCTCTGCCTGACACTCTCTTTTCCTCTCTCTCTCTCTCTCTTCTCTCTCAACCTTACACTCTGTGTGACTCTCTCTTTTCCTCTCTCTCTCTCTCTCTCAACCTCTCTCACACACCCTTTTTCTTGTTTTTTTTTTCTCTCTGTCTTTCTTTTTCACCTCCTTTCTTGTCTGTCCTGAACTCTCAACCTCTCTCCTCACTTTTTCTTTCCTCTTTTTGCCTCTCTCTCTCCCAGTCTCTCTTTCTCACCCTCGTTCCGGCCTATTTTAATGTTTCTTACCCTCTCTCTCTCTCTCTCTCTCTCTCTCGTTTATCTATTTTCGATTATTTCCCCCCTCTTTTTCTCTTACCCTATTTGTATCTGTTTTCACTTCTCTCTGGTGGTCTGTTACTCTCTCTCTCTTTCTCTCTCTCTCTCTCTCTCTCTTTCTTTCTTCCCTTCTTTCTTGTCTGTGTGCCCCTCAACCTTTCTCTCTCTCTCGTTTCCGCTCTTCACCTTTTCCCCTTTTTCGGTCTGTCCTCCTCTCTCACCCAGTTTGTTTCTTTATTCACTTCTCTCTCCCTCTCTCTCTCCCCCCTCTCTATTTGGCGGTCGATTATTCTCTGTCTTACTCGTTCTCTCTTTATTCTCAACTCTTTCTCTCTCTCTGTCTCGTTTGTCTCAATTCATCTTTCCTCATTTCTCCACTGGTCTCTTCCTCCCGCTCTCTCTCTGTCCCTCATTTTCTTTGTTCAAATCTATCTATCTATCTATCTATCAGTGTGTGCGTACGGGCGTCTTTCTTTCGTTAGATGAAGCAGATTTTATGTGTACGAATTTTTCTTTTCTTGTTGAAAACAATCAAAAAGGAAAAAATATTAATTTAAAATGAATTTATTTCGTTTTTTTTGTTTTTTTTTACAAAAAAAAAATATGTCCGAAAGTCTTTAATTCGAGTGCTATCTATCTATCTATCTCACTTTGTTCAAATCTATCTATCTATCTCTCTATCTATCTCACTTTGTTCAAATCTCTCTCTCTCTATCTATCTCTCTATCTATCTCACTTTGTTCAAATCTCTCTCTCTCTCTCTATCTATCTATCTATCTATCTCACTTTGTTCAAATCTCTCTCTCTCTCTCTATCTATCTATCTCACTTTGTTCAAATCTCTCTCTCTCTCTCTCTCTCTCTCTCTCTATCTATCTATCTATCTATCTCAGTTTGTTCAAATCTCTCTCTCTCTCTCTCTCTCTATCTATCTATCTCACTTTGTTCAAATCTCTCTCTCTCTATCTATCTATCTCACTTTGTTCAAATCTCTCTCTCTCTCTCTCTCTCTCTATCTATCTATCTCACTTTGTTCAAATCTCTCTCTCTCTATCTATCTATCTATCTCACTTTGTTCAAATCTCTCTCTCTCTCTATCTATCTCACTTTGTTCAAATCTCTCTCTCTCTCTCTCTCTATCTATCTATCTCACTTTGTTCAAATCTCTCTCTCTCTCTCTCTCTCTCTCTCTATCTATCTATCTATCTATCTATCTCTCTATCTATCTCACTTTGTTCAAATCTCTCTCTCTATCTATCTATCTATCTCACTTTGTTCAAATCTCTCTCTCTCTCTCTCTCTCTCTCTCTATCTATCTATCTCACTTTGTTCAAATCTCTCTCTCTCTCTCTCTCTCTCTCTCTCTATCTATCTCTCTATCTCACTTTGTTCAAATCTCTCTCTCTCTCTCTCTATCTATCTCTCTATCTCACTTTGTTCAAATCTCTCTCTCTCTCTCTCCCTATCTATCTCTCTATCTCACTTTGTTCAAATCTCTCTCTCTATCTATCCTAATCTATATGTATTTCTGTTCATATCTTTTGTATGTTAATTTATATCTACCTACCTCTTATCTGTTCGTACCTACATCCCTTTGTTCCTCTCTCTCTCTCTCTCTCTCTCTATATATATATATATATATATATATATATATATATAATGAATGTTTCTGCATGCTCACACGTACATATGGTTACCGTAATTTAAATCAAAATATAAAATACTTATTTCTATATGAACCAGCCTCATTTCCTATCCAAGATTGATACAATACAATCTTTTATCTAACATCTACATAAATTTGAAGAGAACTGATCTTAGTAGACATATATGTATACCTTCATACGCTTATATATATATATATTCACAAATATTTTAAGTATATATTACATTGAAAACGGATACTATATATTACTTAAGACATACGGTCATAGATATATGGGCTAGATATAATCCTACCCAACGGTAGAAGAAATGATACAAGGTATTTAAGCTGGCAATCTGACCTTAACAGCCATGACTTGTACAGTGTAAATCAATAAGTTCGTAGCTTTATACACAGATATTCACTGAAGTCTGATGTGTAATATTCATTGTATCTTACGGCCGTTCAGATTGGCATACAAGTTCAGACTTGACCCTGGGGGTAAGGATTCGAGTATGGAGTCTCTTCCAGCTGTAGTCCTGTCTTCGAGCAGCACGCGACAGAAACGAAACAAAATAAGACTGGGCGGTGATATACCAGTCCTCTAGCAATACTAAGGTGGTTGGGGGAGTCAGAGTAGTCTGATGAGGCGTAACAGTAATCGCGGGGCCTGAAGGAGGGAGGGCTATTTTCGGCTGTGCGCATGAATGCTTACACTGGGGTGGTAGTGGGGGTTCTCATTAAACTGATTACGGGTTGTATTAAATTGGGACACGTCTCTCGAGTTGGGATTAGAGTGTAGTTTTTATTCTTCTCTCCCATCCATGTTCTCTTCAGACAGAACGCGGCAAGATTCTAAATGAGCCTTGGCCCAGGGATTTCAACACTGTGGCAGCATTCTCCCCATTGTGCGGAAGTGGGGAAGGGTAAAACAAAAATAAATCCGACGTTTGCGTGACAATGATCCTTTGAGTTAAGGTTATTTTAAGCTTAGGTACATGCCTGAACACTGTCGTTTTGCCTCTCTCTTATATATATATATATATATATATATATATATATTGTCATCCACAGACTGACTGTTTCGTTCCATCAGAACTCTTCAGTATGGCTAGACACGTAGGACGCTCGAAGCCGGGATCGAAACCCATCCAACTTTACGTAGACTAAGTCTCAGACCGCTCGGCCAACAAGCGTACCACGTTTGGCTAAGGGAATTGTTAAGGTATTTACGTAGCAACAGCAACAGCAGCGTCCATTTGTTTACATTTTTATACCCTATCGGCTACCAGAGTGCTCAATTCTTTCGAAGAGCTTTGCATTATGCGAGCGGCGGCCGAAAATTCCTTCATCAGAGTGCTCAACCCCCATCGTGTGAAAGCACGTGCGATACCTTGTCCTCATCAGCCGCCAACCAGGGTGATAACACAGTTTCGGTAGCTCAATACGGTACTGCCACTCCTGGCGCTATATGCCTGAACGTTTTACGCAGGACACTACTGGAGGAGCAGGGACGAGTTCATAAGTGATATACTTCTATGGACCCCCACACATGACCGAGCAAAAGCGGGACGACCAGCAAGAACATACATACAGCAGCTATGTGAAGGTATGGGATGTAGCTCAGAAGGCATGCCAGAGGCGATGAACGTTAGGGAAAAGTGGCGAGAGAGGGTCAGGGATATCCGTGCTGGCGGCACGACATGATGATGATGATGATGTTGTGTATATATATATATATATATATATATATATATAATTTACCTAAAGCCCTATACATGGGATTAGATATGACACAAAAACATTTTTTAGGAAAGATGTACAGGTTTGAATTCTGTTTTCCTTCTCCTAAACTGGTTACCCTACCAAGGTTACAGAACCCAGTCTGTCCAAATATTTACCCATAGCTGATAGGAAAAAAATTGGATTCATGACTAACGTATTAGCGCTACGTGCAATGCTAACAGCTTCGGGTCACCCTACTGCTTTCCAACAATGACAATCATTATACCACAAGTCTCTGTGTGTGTGTATGTGTGTATTGGTTGGTTGGTTGGTTGTTAGAGTTTTATGGCATATCAACCTTTGTAGGTTATTTTAATCAATTCTATTTCAAACAATTCAGTTTAGCATGAGTACACAGTTTAATTGTCAAAAACATTTCTATTTCAAACTATTCAGTTTAGTCAAACCGTCTAAATTCAACCAATTCAGTTTAGTATGAGTATAGATTTTGTTTACACACAGTTAAATGTCAAAACAGTTCTATATTAAACAATTCAATTTAGCGTAAGTAGAGTTTCAATGTCAAAAACAGTTCTATTTCAAACAATTCAGTTTTGCATAAGTGCGCAGTTTAAATGTAAATACACAGTCAAAAACATTTAAAATGTAAATACAATTTAAATGTAAATACAATGTCAAAAACATTTCTATTTCAAGCTATTCAGTTTAATAAAACAGTTCCAATTCAAACAATTCGGTTTAGCATAAGTATACATTTTAGTTCTATTTAACCCATAGATAGTTCCCTATCAGGTCAGAGTGGACCTGGGACCGATGGCAATGAAGGGGTGCTCCACATATCTCAAAGCTCCAGCATTACTAGAACCTCACCATCAGATTGCTTAGTGTCATAAACAGAACACTCGTTTGGGGAGGGTCCTGGCCCTCAGCAGAGGTGCTGTCGGTATATTCTACAGCCCCAAGTGTAGGTGTTGTGTGTGTGTGTGTATATATATATATATATGTGTGTGTTTGTGCGCGCGTGCGTGTGTTATATATATATATGTGTGTGTGTGTGTTGTGTGTGTGTTATGTGTTTGTTGTATATGGGGGGGCATGTACGTGCGTGTTATATATGTGTGTGTGTGTGCTATGTGTATGTGTATGTATTATATATATATATATATATATATATGCGTATGTGTTATATATGTGTGTGTGTCTGTGTTATACATTTACGCGTGTGTGGGTATGTATGTGCGTGATATTTTTATACGTCATAGATATGTGACGTGTGTGCGTGTAATAAATATATATATATATATATATATATATATATATATATATATATACGAGGTGCATGCGATAAGTTTACAGACTTTTTTGTACAGGCATTTAAAATTGTCGTAGACACTTCAAAATTCAGTATGTTATTGCTATACATCTTATGAGATGACTGACCAATTTTTATGATGTCAGGTTCAAATCAACAGCTACAGCAGCAATTGGAATACACCCTACTAAAGCCTGATTGTCACAGCTGGTGAATTTCAAAAATGCAATCTGGACGAAAGGACACTTTAGAAGAATGATATGCAATAAAATTCTGTTTTAAACTGGGAAAAAATGCCACAGAAACGTATGGAATGCTTCAGACTGCTTTTGAAGCATCTGGCATGGATCGAGCATCAGTTTTTGAGTGGCATAAGAGATTCAAGGAAGGTAGGGAGTCTGTGGGGGATGATGAGAGGTGTGGGCGGAGTAAGGAAGTCAATACACCAGGGTTAGGGTTACTATGTTGAGGTTTTAAGGGAGTTCAGGAAGAGATTCCTTGTGAAGAGACCAGCACTCTTCAAATCGGGTCAGTGGCATTTCCACCAGGACAATATACCAGTCCACAACTTCATCCTTGCTACAGACTATTTGACCAAGATGGGCATCAAGACAGTTCCTCAGCCTCCCTATCGTCCAGACCTTGCTCCCTGTGACTTTTGGTTATTCCCTAAGCTCAGAGGCTGTCGTTATGAGACAATTGAGACGAAAGAAACTGTGATGAAGGTCATTGATACGCTCACACAAGAGGAATTCTATGGGGCCTCCCAGGAGTTGTTGGGACGGTAGAACAAGTGCATTGCAGCCGGAGGAGATTACTCCGAAGGGGACTAGAATTTCATGTATGTACTATCAATAAAAGTGCCCAAACGAAAAACGTCTGGAAACTTATTTAATGATCCTCGGAAGTATGCGGGTGTGGGTTTGTTGTTCCTTTTTTTTCTAGTCAAATTTTGGGTCCGTGTTGACTAAAAAATTGTCTGAATGTGACTTGATTGAATGATCAACTTGTGATCGATGGTAGAAGGTAGAATAATTGTCATTATTGACCCCCACCCTGAAGGCCAGTCTACGATACAAACTGTTATTTTTCAATAAATAAAGGGACAATGAGTTAATAGAATGGGTTATTCAAGAGTTCAGTCTCATCAAAAACCGTTTCTTCTTGTATCTTATTTAATCTGGGGAATGTGGAGTACTCCTTCATTGCCATCTCTCCCAGGCCCACTCTGACCCAAAGTAGTAGTACCTGTTAGGGCCCAATTAGTGGGTCAAATAAACCGTTTCTTCTTGTATCTTATTTAATCTGGGGAGTGTGGAGTACTCCTTCTGTTATATATTGACCCTTGACCGAGCCGTCAATCAAGAGATGCACCTGTGTAAATAAGGGGAAGAACAGTGGAAGCAGGTGGACATTAGACAATAATATAACCAGGTGCCCGGGTGGTTCGAGTCAGTTGGAGGCAGGATGCCGAAGTGAGAACCAGCTTCAGATAGAGGGCTTTGGGCCCTTAATGACCCCCGGTTGAGCAATCCAAGCCAAGTTGCGAAAGAAGTGCTGCTACGGTCGAGGAAGAACTTGGGTCAATATAGCAGTCTGTCCCTGTCTCCAACTCATTTCTCACATACAACAAACTTCACCCTTTCGAAAATAAAGTGTGAGAGATTTATATTTTTGTAAAGAAGTGTATTCGTTCGTTATTGAAGTCGTCATTATCAGTTGATTATGTTTCTGTATATTTGTATACGCGTAGTATACTATACAACACTTCATTGCCATCACTCACAAGCTCACTCTTACCCGAAGTGGTAGTACCTGTTAGGCCCCAATCAGTGGGTCAAATAAATCTATTAAAAATATTATTCTTGATAGGACCGTGTGTAAAATAATCAGAAAGCCTTTTAAGAAACTATGAATGGCATAAAATAACCCAAGACAGTTTTATATGCCGTTAAAATCTATCAGTTAGAATTATCTTGGTTATATCATTTGAAATTTTTAAGAAATGCTATCCGATAATATGACAATTTTTATTTATGTTAGACAATGTGTAATATTTTAATGGGAGGGTTGTAGTTTCCGTGGCGCAACGGCTAACGTACTTGACAGAAAGATCGTAGTATGCAGGTTCGAGTTCCAGTCATGCTATTACGTTCACTTTGGAACTAACACACTTGGAAAAGGCATGAACTTCCTTATCCCCCACAGTAATGGGTTAGATAGTACCATTACTGTTCTTCAGCAAGAATGGTATTGGCATTAAATAACCTACGAAGGCTGATGTGCCATTTAAAAAAATTCAATGTTTTTTCATGTTATGATAATATTTGAATATTAGATATTTAGTAAAAATATTAAATGTATTATTTATTAAATATTTACATTATCGTATTAGACGCTCGGGTGTATAATACGCATCCCAATTTCAGCAGGGCAAATCAAGAAAAAGATACCTATATTAAACGTGATGAAATTGCTATAATAAATATTATCAATGATAACACTTTTAATCTGCATAATAGTCTTTTAAATAATGACAATAGGTATATGAAAGTTACTCTAAAGTCTAAGCTAATTGTTGCCAGGTGGCTAATTTCGGCCGATTATCGCGAATATAAAATCTACATATAAGACGCAGGAAAAATTCAAAAGTTATTTTGGGAAAAAAAAGTGCGGCTTATATAACGTCAAATATGGTAGTTAAAAAGAATTTTTTATATGTTAAATAATGTAAAATTTGCTGATTAGATTGTTTCCCAATATTCAATTATTTAAATACGTTAAAATTTTTAGTCAGACCTGAAATGAAACGCAGTTTTTTCCAAGCAGCGGTCGTGTCAATACTGTTGTATAGATGCACTACATGGACGCTAACTAAACGTATGGAGAAAAAGCTTGACGGCAACTACACAAGAATGTGGCGAGCAATATTGAAAAACTCCTGGACGCAGCACCCCACAAAGCAGCTGTTGTACGGCCACCTAACACCCATCACGATAACTATCGAAGTTAGATGAACCAGACATGTTGGACACTGCTAGAGATGTAAGGACGAACTCATACGTGACAAACTCCTGTGGACCTCTTCACATGGACGAGCAAAGGCAAGACGAACAGCCCTGTACCGATACAGGATGTAGGCTTGAGGACCTACTGGAGGCAATGGACGATAGTGAAGGATGCTGATGACATGACGATGATGATTATTTCTATATTCATATATTATTGATTGAATTGTTTATCTATTTGTTTTTTAATCAAAATTTAATTTTCCTGAAAAATTTTGTTTTACAAAGTTTCAACCGTGAAGGCTCCCAACTCGAATTATTTCAAAATTCAGCTCGTTATAACTGATGTACAATGTCCAGTGCATTGAAATACAAATACATTTTTTTAAACATGGGACTGGCCGACTCGACGAGAATAAACTCTAACATTCCCAAACGAAACGCCGGAGAGTACATAGCCGAAACGTAAATAAATGGGGGAAAAAGGTAACCGTAAATGCGATAATTTATTCAATAACCGTCAACTAGTTGTCTAAATTTCTGAGACGAAGCTTGATGACTTTTATCATTTAGGGTTTTCCACACTGTTGTCTTCATCTTTATTGTTATTTCCTCAACGTTTCAGCCGATATGTCTTCCGACCTTCTTCAGGTGTTTGTTGTCTAAATTTCTGAGACGAAGCTTGATGACTTTTATCATTTAGGGTTTTCCACACTGTTGTCTTCATCTTTATTGTTATTTCCTCAACGTTTCAGCCGATATGTCTTCCGACCTTCTTCAGGTGTTTGTTGTCTAAATTTCTGAGACGAAGCTTGATGACTTTTATCATTCAGGGTTTTCCACACTGTTGTCTTCATCTTTATTGTTATTTCCTCAACGTTTCAGCCGATATGTCTTCCGACCTTCTTCAGGTGTTTGTTGTCTAAATTTCTGAGACGAAGCTTGATGACTTTTATCATTCAGGGTTTTCCACACTGTTGTCTTCATCTTTATTGTTATTTCCTCAACGTTTCAGCCGATATGTCTTCCGACCTTCTTCAGGTGTTTGTTGTCTAAATTTCTGAGACGAAGCTTGATGACTTTTATCATTTAGGGTTTTCCACACTGTTGTCTTCATCTTTATTGTTATTTCCTCAACGTTTCAGCCGATATGTCTTCCGACCTTCTTCAGGTGTTTGTTGTCTAAATTTCTGAGACGAAGCTTGATGATTTTTATCATTAAGGGTTTTCGACACTTTTCATCTTCATTGTTATTTCCGCAACGTTTCGGCCGATATGTGTTCCGGCCTTCTTTAGGTGTCTGTCGAACTAGGGAACCTTCACGGAACTTCGAACTACGTCCTTTATTGAATCCACGGGGGTCGCCTGTTCTGATTCCGTTAGCCATAACCAGGTACAAGTGTTAAGTATTCCTGTATTGTTACATGCCTGCAGTCAGGATTGAACCTGCAACCTTCCAAATGATTGTCTCCTGGAAGCTTAGAAGAAGGTCGGAGGACATATCGGCCGAAACGTTGTTGAAATAACAATAAAGATGAAGACAATCGTCCGAAAACTCTTAATGATAAAAATAACCATCAATGTTTTTTTTTTTTTTTGAGTGTAAATGTTATATATTTACTGTGCTAAAGATTTATCCAGGTTCACTGGCCCATTGGCCTGGTGGAGTGATCGCCAATGGCCCAGGTCGAGTCATACCAAAGACTCAAAAAATGGTACTTGATATTTCCTTGAGTAACACTCAGCATTATAAGGTATGGGGCAAGGGTAAAGTGGAGCAATCCAGGGAAAGGAGTAGCGCCTTCTACTATACCTCAGTGTAGTAGCCATTGAAAAGGGAGCCTTCGGGTTCGACTACGGTCGCCAACTTTAATATCCTCGCAAAAAATGCATGTACTATTAAAAGAAATGAAAAAAAAAAACTAGCGTTTAATGCTAATATATAATAATATCAATAACAATTAATATGAAGTCGAAATTCATCACATTTAATTACTAAAAATTATTATTGCCCAGTCGGCTGGGACTTTAGAATACACCGACTGCTTCTCTGCAGAGGAGTAAGACCTCCCACCCCACCCCAACGAGAGTCCTGTGTGACGCTAAACATCTGATGGTGAGACTCCAGTAATGCTGGAGCTTTGGGGAATGCGGAGTACCCTTTCATTGCTATCGATCCTTGGTCCCCTCTGGTCTGAGCGGTAGGACCTGATAGGGTCCAATCAATGGGTTAAATAGAACTAAACCTTACTATTTTTTGCATTTAAACTGCGTATTTATGCGCAACTGAATTGTGCGAAATAGAACGGTTTTGACATCTAAACTGCGTACATATGCTAAACTGAATTATCTGAAATAAAACTGGTTTGACATATATATATATATGCATGAACATCTCACACACACACATATATATATATATATATATATATATGGGGTATTTTATGCGAAGAGGTTATGGAATCATGTTCATTATATTTGTCTAGTTTGTGTTGTTGTTAGTGAAGACTTTTTTGTTTGCGCACTGTTATGTGGCATCAAGTATTCTTATCAAATAAAAAAGATTTGCACACAGTTATATGGTTTCAAGTATTTCTATCTAATACAAATAATTTGCAGTTATGTTTACAAGTAACTATTCTCATTTAAAAATAATAATCATTGGTTTGCGCACATATATATAGCATCAAGTATTTATATCTTTTGTTGTATAGCCATGACCAACTATACAAACATATCTGCATGCAGAATCATAACGACGACACAATAAAGATGAGCGACACAGTCTTTTAGAAAAATATACCTCTCACTTTATTGAAAGGTTTGTGTGTGAGAGGGAGTTGGAGACCGAACAGAACTGCAAGATATTGACCCCTACTCATCAGCGTTTCTTTTCTGTTCTCCTGGGCTACTCACGGGCTGCTCAACCGGGGGCCTGGGGGCCCAACCTCTTTGGGTGCTGGTTTTCTCTATCGCATCTTATCTCCAACTGGTCTGATCTCCAAACTGATTGAATTTCCTGTGCACTGAGTTATATAATAGTTCAACGTCCACCTTCTTCTTGTGGGCGTCACAATTTCGCACTCATTCAACCTGTCCACGGTCAAGGTTATAATATCCTGATATTCTGGAGGTGCCCGTGGTGTAATGGTTATCGTCGCAGGAATTGGACACGGCGACACGAGTTCAAATCCTGGACGAGACTGATTGCATTTCACATAGCACTAATACCCTTGGGAAAGGTATGAATCCAATTATTTTCCCTCCAGCTATGGGTAAATAGTAGGGCAGACTAGGTTCTTCAGCCTTGGTGAGGCAACTAGTCTAGGAGAAGGAAAACTCTGAATTCAAACCTGTTAAACCCCGCTTAAAAAATTGACTTTGTGTCATATCCTGCCCGAGCGGAGGGGTTGGGTAAATATGATATCCTGATATTCCTCGACCGGATGCACCTGTTATTTATTCAGGTGCATTTCCTATTTTGACAGCCCGGCCGGGTCGGAGGTCAATATGCAACACTAATACCGAAAACTTTATGGCTTCAAGTTTCTACTATAAAATTGTCATTTGTTTACACACAGTTCTGTGGTTTCAAGTGACTAATAATAATGATAATAATAATCCTTAGTAAACAATTAAAGTCACGATTTTTTAATACAAATAATTTACAGTTATATGACATCAATTGTTCCTATCTAATACTAATAATTATAAGGTTTTAAAGTAATTATTTCTATTCATTAATAGTGTGTATCTGGGTTAGTGGTAGAGTGTCCGCCAATGGCCCAGGAGACCCGTGTTCAATCTCAGGTTGAGTCATACCAAAGACTGAAAAAACACTTAGCATTGTAAAGTACGTTTCAAGGGTAAAGTGGAGCAATCAAGGGAAAGGAGTAGCGCCCTCCCCTACACCTCTGTGTAGTAGCTATTGAAAAGGGAGCTTTCGGGTAACCCTCGGCAACGGTCGCCAACTTTACTTACTACTATTATGGCTTCAAGTTACTACTACGACTAATAACAATAATCATTCATGTAATGGTTAAAGCGATGGACTGCAGAATCGTAGTAAGCGAGTTCGTACTCCAGTTGCGTTATTACGTTCACTTTTGGACAAATACCCTTGGGAAAGGTATGAACCCCCTTATCCTCCCAACTGCACGTGGTGCAATGGTTATCGTCGTAGGAAATGGACACGGCAACACTAGTTCAAATCCTCGACGAGACTAATTGCATTTCACATAGCACTAATACCCTTGGGAAAGCCATGAATCCAGTTATTCTCCCTCCAGCTACGGGTAAATAGTAGGGCAGACTAGGTTCTTCAGCCTTGGTGAGGCAACTAGTCTAGGAGAAGGAAAAGTCTGAATTCAAACCTGTTAAACTCCGCTTAAAAATTGACCTTGTGTCATATCCTGCCCGAGCAGAGGGGTTGGGTAAATAGGATCCTCCCAACTATGGGTTAAATAGTACCACTACAGTTCTTCTAGAAGGATGGCTTTGGCATTAAATAACCTACACTAAACAAAAAAAAACTTGTGTTATATACCCATAACTATATTAAAAACAACTGTACATATACATATGCAAAAACACAGGCTGACTCAAATACACAAGCGACTCCGTTGTTCAGGTACGAACGTTTCTTAACTTCTTGACTTCTGAATTTGGTTCTTCGACACGGGGGAGAGAGAGAGAGAGAGAGAGAGAGAGAGAGAGAGAGAGAATTCTTCAAAGTCTTTCGTATCATACTATGCTAACAAAACTCAAAGGCTCGGCACATCTCGTGGAGTTTTAGATCTCCTTTCATCTTCACTGGTCGGGACCCGAAAAAAACCGTATGCCTCAACGGTCGAAACCCCAACTTCTCAACACCATGGTCGGAACTCAACTTCTACTGTCTATCGACATGGCCCAAATCAACTTTCCAACTCTCGACCCCATGGCAGAGAACTCAATTCTCTATGCCCAAATGCAGAGACAAAATCGTCTGTCTTATATGGCCCGAAGTTAACTCCTAACTGACGTCTTTTTCAAAATCACTAAATTCTCAGCCCATCGTTTCCGGGCATGACGTCATTAGGACTCCAACCCCATTTCCTATCTGGGGTTTATCATGACTATTGTGATTGTCATATCCTCTGCGTGCGAGCGCAAACTGTACCCAATGTCTGTGCACCTGAACTAAGAGCCGAATAGTTCAAAGCCCAACCAAACTGAATAATAAACTATAATTTACGAAAAAGGATTAATATAAAAAAAATCATTCCTTGATTATAAAACACTTGAAACCTATTAGTAATCCTTAGTAAACAATCGTAGTTTAAGTAACTATTCCTAATACAAATAATTTATTCATATGATATCCAGTAATCGTATTTAATACTAAATATTCATAAACAGTTCTATCGGTACTGCAACAGATGAGACAATGACAAGTTTGGCTCAGTGGACCTGGGAGTAATGACAAAAAACTGAAGCCTCGCCCTAAGATGCAGTTCAGTATCATATCTGGGACACCCCTTTCTAAGGGATACTATCAGCGTATTATACGTCTCGCCGACAGGGCATGTGTATAGGTCGAGTGTGGAAGATGGGCGTTGACATGAAATAATATTGTACGTTTGAAATCTATACATTCTTGAAAGAACTATGAGCAAGCTTTTGGCTTTAAAAAAATTTATTCCTTAAATTACTAAGATTTGATCTACGCCCCACGCTAAAATAGGGCCTTGCCTCTCCTTTTAAAAATTATTCGTTACCCTTGGGAATGAGATGAAAGCTTGTGTTTTTGTACTGTTTCTTATAAAATTAACCCCTTTTAGATCCCGTTATTTGTATATATGAACAACCCCTGGGTTTAATAGATCCTCTCCACTCGTAATACGTGCCTCGTTTGACCTAGCCACTAAATCGACTTCTACGTGAATATGTACGGTAAATAATTGTTTCCTTCAGTAAAAAAAAAAGTCTTTTTTAGTCTAATCATTCAATGAGCCCCGCAAGTGATTGCCCAGTCAGCTAGGGCTGTAGATTACACTGACTGCACTTCTACAGAGGGGTAAGCCCCCTCCCCAATAAGTGTCCTGGATATGACACCAAACGATCTGATGGTGAGGCTACAGTGATGCTTGAGCTTTAGGAAATGCAAAGTACCCCTTCACTGCCATTGCTCCCAGTTCATTCTGGCCCGAAATGGTAGCACCTGATAGGTGGGTGGGGGGCAAATCGACATTCTTTCACAGGCTTGGGATTCAATAGATAGATCCTATTTACCCAACCCCTCTGCTCGGGCAGGATATGACACAAGGTCAATTTTTTTAAGCGGAGTTTAAGAGGTTTGAATTCAGAGTTTTCCTTCTCCTAGACTAGTTGCCTCACCAAGGCTGAAGAACCTAGTCTGCCCTACTATTTATCCATAGCTGGAGGGAGAATAATTGGATTCATACCTTTCCCAAGGGTATTAGTGCTATGTGAAATGCTATCAGTCTTGTCCAGGAATTGAACTCGTATCGCCGTGTCCATATCCTGTGACGATAACCATTACACCACGGGCACCTCCATAAATAGATAGATAGACTGACAAACAGACTGAGATAGACAGACAAGAGATTCATTCTCGGTCTGTTGATATCGATCTATCTATCCTTCTATCTGATTTCTGATGTTATTTACTAAGCTTTATCTATTCTGGCACACGAGTATCGAATTACTTAACCTACCTGGTTTTATTTTCGGTTACCCACTTAAGTACTGAACAGGCTCATCCTTGCCTAACTTCGGTGACCTAGCGGGAACCGATGCTTGCAGTGTGACTGACAGTAAGTTTGACCGTTTTCTGTCTGTTCATATCTATATAAGTCCATCTATCGATCTATCTATCTTACTCTGGGGCACCGTTGGTGGTGTAATGGTTAGCAAGCTCGACTAGCAAACCTACACGAGCGAGTTCGTGTCTCATTGGGTGCCCCATTCATTCGCCCTTGTGCCACATCGAAGCAAAGAGCTTCGAAAATTACTATCTTACTCTTTCCAAATCTCTCACTATATATATTATATATATACCGAGGGGTTAAGAGGATTCTTAGGTTTCTTTGTTCAAAGGCATATCAACCTTCATGGGTTACTTAATGACAAAGCCATCCTTGTAGAATAATAGTAGTTATACTATTTAACCAAGAGCTGGGGGTTCATGCCTTTTCCAAGGGTATTCGTCCAATAGCGAACACCAATACTATGACTGGAGTTTAAACTTGTTAACGACGATATCTATCTATGTTCTCTCTCTCTCTCTCTCTCTCTCTCTCTGTATCAAATATGTATCTCTCTTTCTATATCTCTGTCTGTATTGAATATCTATCTATCTATCTATCTATCTATCTATCATGTCACTGTCTATGTATTTCTATATATATATATATATATATATATATATATATATATGTATATATAATTACAGGAAATGCTCGGTACATAGACACAATTTGTATCTACAAAGCGTTTCTCGTAACACACGCACAGATGATTGCATCATGGGACTTGGGAAGTTCAGTGGGGGCCCGAACTGACATTTTTCTGCGAACTGCAATGAAATTTCAATTACGTTTTATTGACGGTAAAATTTTAAGAAATTATATAAGCTGTAATCTCGACCGGTCTTAAAAGTTTTAAATTCACTTTTCTCAACAAAATAAGTAAAATAAAATAAAAAGATTTTTTTATTTATTTAATTCACCAATCACCGAAATAAATAAATAAATAAAATCTCGTTGGGAGATAGTGAATCAACGTCAAAATTATTCAACCTGAAATACTTTTAAGATGAGGAAGGCGGGAAAGAACGGGTACCTATCTAATAAGAAAAAAAAAGTCTTTTTAAATGAACACCTGTTCGTAATTCAGTGGTAAGGACATTGGTCTGGGGGAAGCCTTTTAATGGATATTACAACTCTCATCAACGTATTAGAGTTCGTATAAACGAATTCTTGCACAAAGTTAAACGAAATGTAAAAATATATTCGTAGACCTTCGTAACATCTTTTAACGACTGCATTTCCATCAAGTTGCTCTATTTTTAAG
>CAUZXS010002339.1:0-30568 GCA_963585895.1 Sepioteuthis lessoniana | reverse complement strand
CTTTGGTAATTTTTATACTATCATTGTATTTGCCAAGTTTTCTCTAACAATTTTCTAAATGATTATCTCTATTTTGTATATTTTATTTCCTCTTTTTGCTTTTGTTTACATTTTCTTTTTTCCTACTGTGCACCTTTTCCCTCCTTCATACCACATAATTCCCTTTTGTAACCTCCACTCCCAGCACACCTCACACTGCTCTAGAGGTCTTGAGATATTGCTTGGTCTTGCCTTCTCTACTCCTTTACAACTACCCCAATCAATCTGAAGCAGAAAGGATGACAGAAGGCTTCTCTACTCAAAAAATAAATTTAAAAAAAAGAGGGGTTGAAAGACAGGACTTGTAGCAATGTTTACTAGAGGAAAAATTAAACTGAATAATCTTTGAATAAACAACTTTGACAATAAAATATTTGCTGCATGAAATCTTGTCTCATTTTCATTCAATGAGTTACTTTATATCCATCAAGTGAAACCTGTTTGCTTTATATAGTTTTGCTTAATTATTAATTGATTTTGCTTTTAATTAATTTGTGTCTATGTGAGAGAGAGAAACACTACAAATATCCAGGAAGATAACCTACTACACTGATCAACAAAAAAGAATTTTTAAAATGGTGTTGAATAGCTAATTTAATAGCACTGAATCTGAAAATTTAATAGCTAATTTAAAGGCACTGAATCTGAAAATGACATTACTTTTTCTTGGTCAGCTACTGTTTTTGCTATACAGAAATGCTTCATTTTTTTTCATGTTTTCTGTATACTTAATATTGACCAATGGCAATATTTCTCAAAGTAAAATTGTAGAAACCTTGATTCATATCTAAACCAACAAATATTGGTCCGCTTATTTTTACAATAACAATCAGACGCTAAGTCTTTAAAAATAACATGATTGAATAAACCAAGACCAACTAGTATTTTTATCAAATTATTTAATAAACTAACAGCAGAAATAAAACCTTTGTGAACATAAGAACTATGGTAAAAATTTTCTCTTCCTTGATTGTCATTTTCATTGTTATTTAAGTCCCTTTTGATACTCCAGCAGTAGCCAGCCATTTTTCATTTGTTCCACCATTCCTGGTAACACTTTACCATTGTTTTAATATCCTGATGGAATTGTTCTCCTTGTTTATCACTCACATCATCAAAATTAAACAGAAATTTATCTAGATGGCTCTGTAAAAAATGAACCTTAGCACCTATGTCCTGTAGACTTTTGTTGAAATGTAGTTTTTGGCCCAGCGATTGCCTGAGTTTTTCACCATGTCAAAAAACAATGTCCAAGTATGTAATTCCAAGTCAATCATTGAATTAACAAATTCATCATCATTAATGTCTGATGTGATAATCATTTTCATGATCTTTTTGTACAATGGAATAGGTGCATTCAATTGGGATGTCTTGAGTTGGAGTTTTTTCCCAACTGTGAAAACAAAAGCTTGTTTTTGTTCTGTAGTGAAGGGACAAAAGTGATGGGATAAATTTATGAATATCAAATAGATTTTAGGGTTTCATTTTTTTATGTCACCTTAAAGTGTATTACAGATAAAGTTTATCAGTTAATTTGAAATTTGGTGACAAATTGGAAAAATTCTGTACTTCTATCTTAAATTTTTTTTTACTCAAAAACACTTTATTTCTTATATAAAATAGGTGCCTGACATAAATTGCTTGGCCTACCTGAAAATTGATGAGTTTCTACTACCTTTACTAACTAAATTTTGCAATCAGCCAAGATCATAAATTGATCTTTTTCCAAAAACAAGCAATTACAGTACAGCAAAACAATAGCCAGCCATGAAAAACTAAGGTCATTTTCAAAATCAGTACTATCAAATTAGCTAAAAATGTTTTGTTTCTTGGCATCAAAATTCATGTTGACTAGTGCTATTACCAACCTTCAAAGTTCAATAAAGTGTTGTATCTGTTCATCTTTCTGCCATGTTCTTGTTAAGACAAAAAATAAAGAGGTGGGACTGACACTTTTGTGACACTGGTCAGAGATCAAGTAAAGTTTATATGGTTAAACAGACTTTGCCACATACAACAACCAAGAAGATGCAGTTAAATTATGTTTTTATTCAAATACTGTTGGAAGGAAAAGTATAAAATTTTTATAATCAGGAATATTGTCTGTTATCAGGTTTTAATGATCTCAGCTGAAAAGTTCAGATACATCACTTACATTGTTTTATCTTGTTTTTAAGTTGGCTGAGATTACCAGATCATTTCAAGAGACTTTTTCAGATCAGATTTTCTAAAATCCCTTATTTGAGGAATACTTCTTCAAACATCCTCTGACTCATCAATCAATGATATGTATGCTCTAAAAACTTAATTTTCTCTTGCTTTCCATAAAACACAACACACACTGATGATAAACTTTGTGTTTCCATCACAATCCACCATGCTTAAAAGACCTTGATAAGTAGATAGTGTTTTCAGCTGTTGTTATTACGTTTAATCTTATTTTGACCTAATAGCTAATGCAATACATGAAGGTTACACTCAAAGTTAGAATTCAAATTCTATTGAGCAACAAATACATTAAATTGGAAAAGTAATTGTGCTTCTAAAGAGATTGATTTAAACATCAGTTTTGGAATATTGAAAAAAATATAAGGATGCAATAAAATGGCTATAGATTAACATCTCATTGTTTTTTTTTATAATCATAACCCAACAAAGCAATGCATCAGAGCAATTTTTTTTAATTTCAAATGTATTAACTTAAAGAATAAATTTCCAATCAAATTGAATAATAATTTAGTAAGCTCTGCATTTGTGCTGACGATAATTTTTTTAATTGTCCAAATTTTCATTTTAATGACAATAACTGAAATTCTCTTTATTATTGTAGACCACTATTGCAATGATAATTAGTGTTTTCACACTGCCTAATTTTACAAGTAAAACTTTAAATATCCAGGAATGTAGAGATACCTTTTATAACACTTGAGTTTAAACTGTTGTTGATCTACAAATCTTTCTACACAGCATGTCCTTAAAAAGTAAATTAACATTCTCTTAAAACTAAAATTAACAATAAAAATTGATTTTCTGTTCATGGTGCTGCCAGAAGTGAACTGTTACTTACTTATAATATTCTAATTATTTCAGAAAAATTATTGGAAAACTTATTCTAGAACAATATCTTAAGGATATTCATTTTTATTACAACTATTTAGGATATAATCTGTAATATCATGGTAGGACGTGTGATTAGTGACATCACGCACGAATTGCGTGCGTATGTTGTCGTATAGGAATTGAAAAATTGACAAAGTGCAAATATAAAACTCTGCTGCTTTAACCAATCAGCCGCCTCGTCGGATGTTTGGTCAGTTAATCGGGAACTGTTTTGGACGCCTGTTCGTATGACTCTCCTATTCGTGTGAAGGTTTCAAACTATTTCGGCAGTTATGGCTTTCGATCCTAAATTAATACCACTATTTGACGAAAGTGATTCTGGACAATCAGTTACTGAGTGGATCGAGAAGGCAGAATTGATATGCCAGCTTAGCGGCATATAGATGTGTGTGGTTCCAATACATTTATTGGGGGTGCATATGTGGTGTACCAGCAGCTGAGTGAGGAAAAGAAGAGTGTATTATCAGCATTAAAAACGCTTTGTATACGGCATTTGTTTTGGACTCCATTACCGCTTGGAAGCAATTTGTAGTATGCCGCGAGGTACTGTCGATGTCTTGTGTAAATTTGCATTTCTGGTCGGTGGTATTACGGATCGGGGTGTGCGTTAATCGCCCGTTTGCCAGAGCATGCCGAGGAATTGCTCCGAGCCTCTTCCCAGTAAGACGATATGGATATTTCACAAGTGCTAGCTCCAGCACGAGCCATACTGAAGAAATGCCCAGCAGATATTGAGCAAGTAGCGGTGGCTGCATGACTATCGCGCTGTCAGGCGAAGGAAGTTGATGCACCAACCAAATGCTATGTGTGTGGCGGGGCCCACCCACTTGACACGCAACTGCTTCTTGCGGCGTGAAACTTCAAAGAAAGAGGATAGCATCTAATAGAGTCCGAAGACCAGTTTCGTGCTATCGGTGTCAGCGGCGAGAACATAACCCGAAACTGTCCGGGAAACAAGCAGTGGAAGAAGACTTCGGCGCCAGTCTTCTCCCCAAATCCCCTTTAAATAGGGCTCTATCTACAATGACTTTGCAGATCGATGGAATGAGGTGTACAGCTCTTGTGGACACTGGTTGCACGCAAACACTCATACGCAAAGTATGCTGTCAGGTGTGGGAGAGAAAGGAGGTACACGTGGTGACTGTTGATGGGAATATACTAAAGTGCTGTGGAATCGGGATGGTCCGGCTTGGCCCTCTATCAATGTAGAAGTTCTGATCGTAGACGAGAAACTACTCAGATTTGACTTGTTGCTTGTTGCAAACAAATGGGTGGGATGTCCGTGTCATGGACATCCCACCCACCGCTGAGGTAAAATTTCTCCAACGTGACGAACCAATTTGTGCTGCCATCGCCATCAACGAACCTGATTTCCAAGCAGAGTACGACGCGAACAGACCGATATGGACCACATCATGGAAGTGGTCCGGTGAACAAATGCCAGTCACGTTAAAAAAAAACAGGCTGTCGGAATATCTTAACCCTAAACAACTTCGAGAGGAGTACAACTGCAAACTATAAAAAATATAAAAAAGCTGACTGTTTCCATACCCTGAAGACGATCTTGGACTCCTGAAGTGTCCTATCCCCCAATGTCCGTCCTACAGGAAAAGAAATAAAAGGTTCGGCCAGTTATGGACTACAGAGTGCTCAACGAGCACGTAAATGCATATACAGCCAGTGCAGACGTGTATGCACAAAAGAGAGTGGCAATAGCAAGGGTCTGACGTCACTGTGTTGGACTTGCGCCAGGCCTACTTACAAGTTCATGTTGAGAAGTCCCTGTGGCCATACCAGACAGTAGAAATCAAGAGGAAAAGGTATTGCCTCACCCGTTTGGGGTTCGGGCTTAACGTAGCACCCCTGATCATATGGTCCATCGTTAACACCGTAAAGGAGCGGCACACACGTGTTATGATTGCACGTCTGGGAGGAGCGCGATAAGCTTCGGTGGCATCGTGTAGGTGAGCTGCTGGCGCTGCCCGATGTATTAACCCGTCGGATTATTTTTTCCGTTTGTAGGAGATTGACGGGACATTTTCCTGTGTGCGGTTGGCTACGTGTTGCGACCGCGTTCTTAAAGCGAAGAGCAAACGCTGTGACAACTGGATGGGACGATAAAGTACGAGACCCCTCCTGAGCTGGATGTTTTCGCCATAGTGGTGCAAACGACTGGTGCGTTGAAGGATAGGACGTCACTGTATGGGTGGGCGCGAGCTCGTTAGTGTCGTTATTGAGAGCGGTGGAGCCGTGGCTGAAGATGCGAGCTGGCTGCGACTGGTGAACGAGGATAAACACATCACCTTGACAGAACTTGATGCAGTGTTGCACAGCAGTGGAAGGCGAAGGTGATTCACTTAAAGACAGACTCGACGCGCGTTCATCGCTGGGTCTCAAACACGTTGTCCAGAAAGTTGAGAGTACGAACCAAGGCTGCCAGTGAAATGCTGATCAGGCATCGGCTCGACACGGTCGATCAGACAACTGGCCTCAGTGGTTAAGTGTCATGATAATCGAGCCGATCAACTCACTAGAGTGCCGCAGCGATGGCTGGATGATATTCAGAATGAGTCGGAACCTGTAGAACAGGCATGCGCTGTCGCTGCAGACCAGAAATGCACGCGGTACTTTGTAAAACTGGTCATCTATGGTGCTTCCAGGGCGGCTGTTCAAGCGGTAGTTAGGGATTGTTAGAAATGTCAATCGATAGATCCTGTCCCAGTGCATTGGAAGCCATGCAGGCTTTCTGTACGTGCAGGGTGGAAATTGGTGTAACCAATTTCGGAGGCTAGCTCTACCTGTGGTCCCAATCGTTTTTCAATTTGGAGGCTATTGCAGCGTCAAGACTCCACCAGTATCATCCGGCAGCTGGAGACAATCTTTTACGAACCGTGCTGCCGATTGAACTAATGGCCGATAATGCTGCAGTGTTTTACGGAGAAAGATTCATAAAACTTGCAAAGGAATGGGGCGTCCAGATAAGATTCCGATGCGCCCATATACCATTGGGGAATGAGATGGTGGAAAGATCCCACCGCACGATAAAGCGCATCGCCCTGAGAACTCAACGCTCTCTTATGGAGGCAGTATACTGGCATAATGTGACACCAAAAGACGACACCACTGATTCAACAGCACCAGCCAACCTAATTTATACCTACCGTACTTGTGTGAAAGGCATTGATAATGCTCCGCCACTTGACACCGCAGATTCTGGCACATACATTGCGGGAGATACTGTTTGGGTGAAGAGACTGCGCGGGCGGTGAACAACACAGTTCGAGAAGGGGAAAGTGACGAAAATCTATACCTCTCATTCAATCCTTGTGTATGGAGTAGAGCGGAGATAACTAGCAACCAAATTACCACCTAAGACGAAGAAATCCCTATAGTGTATGAAAGGCGGGAAGACATGACTATTTCAACTGGAAGTGCAAGTAGCATCTTCGAACAAGATAAGTCAGAGGAAAATACAACTGAGGAGATAGCAGAGCTTGCTCCACTGAGATGTAGTAGCAGGATAAAATGATTTGCTCCGCATTGCCATTTGTGTGACCCTTAGATCAGGAAGGAGAGTAGTTGTCGTGAGGAAGATACACGACATCACGCACGAAAACTTACATGAATTGCACGCGTATGTGGTCGTAGAGCAAATTGAAGAAAAGAAATTTGACAAAGTGCGCTTCACTAATCAGCCGCCTCGTCGTGGTTTATAAAATGAGTGTGTCGGAGGTTTAGTCAGTTTATCGGGGACCGTCTTGGACGCCTGTTTGTAAGAAGACTTTCCTATTCGTGTGTAGGTCTCAGGATGTGTTAAATATATCAAAAACTGTCATTCATTCTAATGATTATATACGTAGTGACAGCAAATTCTGGTGGCTGAATTAAATAATAATTATGATTGTGTTTTTACACCAACTGTTGATTCAGTACTTTTTGTCAAAGTTTTGGCTTTTCTTATAACTAACTACGGACTTAACGAATACACTTTCACAACTCCACTTAATTTCTGTACAAATTATTTAGAGTGATGGAGAGGAAATTGATAATTAAATACTGATGAAAAACATGTTTGAACATGTTTTAATTCTCAATCTGTTAAGTATTGATAATCAGGTAGAATTGTAGTCATTGGTCAAAAAATGCAAATGTTACTGACATAAGTTTATAACACAGTATATAAGTTTATAACACAGAAATGTGTTCAATTCAATAAATATGCAAGGTTTTAGATTTTTAATAGCAACGACCAACATACGAAAAATGATCAAAATTATCCGAAAGCTTGTCGCTATAAAGTACTATCCTACCTAAATTACCTAGAAGACTTTATCTCTGTCGAGCCCAAGAAATTATCTAATATTATCTGTCAGGCTTGGGAAAGGAGAAGAAAAACCTATAAAAATAAAGGAGATAAAAAAGGGGAATGGGAAAGCTACCTTTTGTTATCTGAAAGAGAAGCGCATATATAGTTCTTAAAAATAAAAACAACCAGTTCCCACAAAGTAATTTATTTCAAGAGAAATAAACTTTACAAAATCCAGCTTTGGATATTTTCCTTATGCTTGTCGAAAACATTGAATTTTAAATAACAAAAATAATATGCATTCAAGTAATGACAATATGATAACAAAAAAATAAGAAGAGGGTATAAGAAAATATCACGACTGACTTGCTTGAAGCCATGCCATCAACCGTCAATCAGTTTAACTTTTGTTAATGATAAAATACCATTCTTTATGTCAAAGTTCTTTTTGAAGGCAATTTTGGGGGTTTGTTCTTTTTCTCGGCGTCTCCTTTTGTAGTTTCTAGTTTCCTGTGTAGACTTGTTGAAAACGAAGTTAACTATTTCTTTAAGTGAACTTCGAGTAGACCATCGCTTCCTCATCTACAGAGGTGATTTGGGAGGTGCCCGTGGTATAATGGTTATCGTCGTAGGAGAAGGATTTCGAACAGCACGTGGAAATATTCACATCGAGGACTGGAACGAAAAGAAACTGACAAGTAGAATTTATTTCATTGCGTGGAGTGGAGAATTTCAGAAATTGGATTTTAGAAGTCGAATTTCGTGGACACACAAAATAACGTAACATTTTTTTGAAAAAAAAATCTCTTGTTTCCGGAATTTTTCTTTCCCATTCAGTATAGTGAAATAATGGATTCAAATACTATCCAACAGATTCTACAACAGCAGAGGGTTGATGAACTTATGGGGTTCAGGCGTAGGTCGAGGGCAAAGCTGTGTTTGATACCTGACTCTATTATGAGGTTATTTTATATTATCCCCACGTTGGCTAGTTGAACAAGAAAGGCCCAAAAAGAATTATACAAAAGAAGACAGCAAGAGATAGTAGACGAAGACGTGTCTTTTATGTTTTTCCTTTATTTCACCCAAGTTCAACAACCATTCCATGGGTGAGGGAATTTTCCTTGAATACAATTGAAATGGTTGAATCCCCAAGTTAAAGTGTCTAAAAATACGTTAGTCGTTTATTGCATATGCTTGTCCTCATTTGGTATTCAAAGCTTCCATAAGGGTTAGTTTCTTTTGGAAGTTTGTCAAAGTCCAGTTGTTTTAGTTTGTAGTTCCATTTCGTAGCCTTTTATATTTCAGCATACTGTTAACCGAGAGAGAGCTACTACTGGGTGAAAAGACGTATGCATGACGTCCAGACACCAGTCAGCAATGGTGTCGTCAATTTGCCAGCTACTGCCCGAAAGAGAAAGCACCTGCTCTCCCTGTCGGGGGGTCGCTTTTTTCTTTATGCATGCGTCGTCCCTTTTATCTATCAGGGACCTCTGGGAGTTTCTGCAAATTTAATAGTTTTCTTTTTTAATTCAATTTAATTTTTTTAATCTTTTTTTAAATTTATTTATTCGTTCCCTTCAAACTCTTTTCAGAGAGACTAGGGACTTTACCACAACCAAATCCTCCATCAACGAAATTAATATCTGGACAAGCTCTCGAAAATTCAGATGATGACACCGTCATAGCGGCCATCAGCATTGAGGATGATTTCCAACGCACGCTTACTGATTGTTTCAGAGAAATTCCTGTGACGAGAGTTGAAATTAAGCAAAAGACACAGCAAGACCAAATGCATCAAAAAGTTATCCAGTTTCTCAGATGCTCATGGCCATCTGACCTCACTGGAGAGCTGCAACAATTTCAGCGGCGAAGGGACTCTCTGGCCATCATTGATGAGTGTCTTATGTTGCAGACCGGGTTGTGATTCCTACAAAACTCAGGGGACACAGCAAGATCAAATGCATCAACATTTATATTTGTCGAACAGACAAATATAAACGAGAACAATACAGAACCGAGAAAAAAACCGGCCAAAGCGGAACAGAACTAAATTGAAGCACCTACAAATTAATCCCAAGCTTTCTCGTTACAGTTGCTTGCTTATCTTTAAAAAAAAAAAAAAAAAAAAAAGGAGGTATTAGGACCACCATAAAAAAGGGGTCAAAGTTATCTCCCCTTGACCATTCAAAAGGACAGCCCCCCCCCGAAAATAGGTGCATGCTGGGAGACAGAAAAGGGGACTTCCGCCATGATACCAGAAACGCTGCACGCAGGACTTTTCTAGGCTCTCAAAGACTGTCTTTAATCAAATTTTAACAACCGTTAGCTGAACATATTTTCCACAAAATAGTTTATTCCCAATACTCAGCGAGTATGTTATTTTTTCTTAAAAAACATAGCACATATAGTAAAAGTAAAGTTGACGACCCAAAGGTTCCCTTTTCAATAGCTATTACACCGAGGTGTAGGGAAGGGTGCGACTATTTTCCTTGGATTGCTCCACTTTACGTGCCTTATAATGCTGAATGTTAAGCAAGGAGATATCAAGTATAATTTTTTTAGTCTTTGGTATGACACGACCTGGAATTGAACCCTGGTCTCTTGGGCCACTGGCGAACAGTCTACTCAATAGGCCAATAAACAGCAGAAATTCCATAATATTGATGATCTAGAAGGGAAATTAAATTTTCTTGATAGAAATTACTAATGTTGTTAGACTGCAAGAGATACTATAATATACAGCATCATCTAACCCTAATATTCAAAGATCAATCTGATTTTACAGTACATGTGTTTGTAGAGATGTAATCAAAATGCTTTGGAAAATATCAAAAGTGATGGAAAACATGAAGAAAATCGACAGAACAACAGTCAACCAAACCTCAAAATGTGATTTCTATATTAAAATTAGTAATATCATTTCTGATAACAAACATTCTAAATCAATCAGATTAATATATGTGCAGCTAAATTTAATGACAGAATAAGTTTGATTATCCGGTAGGGAATAAATAAATTAAATTGAATTAAAATAATTACTAAAATATACAGAAATTCTCTGATGTCTCTGACAGGATTAGGGGCAACGCATGCGCACAGAAAAAGTGTCGTCCTGACAAAAAAATGAGGAATCTCATGCTCTTTCAGCAGTGACCAGCAGAGTGACAACACTTTGCTAACTGGTGGAGGACGCCATGCGTTTGTCTTTAGACGACGCATTGGCTAACCCTTCCACTGGTAGTAGTCGTCTCTTTCACTATCAACCTATGATTAAGACACCGGACTTAGACGAACTCACAAAATTGACTAACACATCTCAAAAGCTTTATATACCGAACACGTGGTTAAAGCTTTAAATACCAAACAAGGACACATATATACCTAAGAAACGACTAACACATTTTTAACACTTTGATTGGGGGATTCAATCATTTCAATTGTATTCAGGGAGAATTTCCTCACCCACTGAATGGTTGTTGAACCCAGAAATAAAGGAAAAATATTTTAAAAATGTCTTCGTCTCCTATCTGTTACTATCTTCTTACATATAATTCCTTTACAAACTTCTTATCCAAGAAGTTAAACCAACAAAACAAAAGTGGAGTAAGAATAAAATAACCCAAAATGGAGTCAGATAGCAAACGGCAACACAGCTTGCCCTGGGACCCCATAATGGTGACCCCGACGTGATGCTGAACACGCAGGATAAAGAAGCTATCCCAACATGAAATAAAAAAAAAAAAACTTTTGCGTGGTTCAAAATATACCAATATGAAAGCAAACAACTAAAACGTGCGTAGAACACGCGGGATATAAAAAAAGGTGTTGAAGTTAAGATAGAAATAAAAAGATATGGAAGAACTGAACATAAAAAATAGATGACGTGTTCAAGAAAGGATAAAAAAAGATTTTAAAAAAAACAACAAAAAACATGCCAAACCTGAAAAAGACAACTTTTCATGTGGTACAAAAATAAATATTAACACGAAATGAACGGCATACCCATGTGAAATGACTACCTCCTCAATGTGACTTATCAAAAAATTCCAGCTAATACAAGCGACTAAAAAGAAAGCTATTCTCTCTACCAAACAAAGTCATATTATCCTTTCTTCCACCACCATAAAGATAAGGAATTTATTACTACTGAAAGTAAAACCCTCAACAAGCGAGTGAACACAAAAAAAAAACAAAAAAAAACGGATATTAAAGAAAATGTGAGTATTAACTTTCTTATGTTTGTTTTGTGAATAATATTCCCGGATATTAAAAGAAAAATTTCCAAAGAAAGGTAAAAAGTTGATAAGGAATAATCCTCCTCAAATCAGACGATTACATTCAACAACTCTATGCCCCACCAAAATTCATGCACATAAAAAAATGACGTAAAAAAAAGGAAATAAAATCCGCCATACTCAACAAGTCCTCGTTTCCAGCCACCCTTAACAAAATAAATAAATTAATAAAAATTTGCCAAGAAGATAAAGGAACTTGATAAATATCCCTCTTAAAATATAAGGACAGTCACCGTCAAATCAATTTTTATAAAAGAAAAAAAAGGGCCTGGATACAGTGGGAAGATACATGCACACAAAGGTCCGTTTCCAGCCACCCTAAGAAAACAAAACCAAAGAAAAACAAACAGAAATTACAACAAAAAAATTAAGTAGAATTTGCAAATAAGATACAAGAACTTGATAAATAATCCTCCTAAAAATAGGACAGTTAAAATCAATTCAGTCTTTATGCAAAAAAAAGCGGGGGCTGGATATAGTGAGAAAATGCAAGCAAATAAAATCGAAAGAAAGAAATTAAAGGGAACCAAAAAATCCTTACAAAATATTCATTTCTCAGATGTATCCTTATCATAGCTCCACTACTTGGGCGGGGACCCGTGTAGGAAATAAATAAATGAAAAAAATTTAAATAGAATTAGAATAATTATTAAAATATGCAGAAACTCCCAGAAGCTTTTGACAGGAATGGGGGCGACGCATGCGCAAAGAAAAAGGCCCGTCCTGACAAAAAAAGGAGAAATTTCATGCTCTTTCAGCAGTAACCAGCGGAGTGACAACACCTTGCTAACTAGTGGAGGACACATTGGCTTACCCTTCCATTGGTAGTAGTCGTCTCTTTCACTACCAACCTATGACTAAAACTTAGACGAACTCCCAAAATTGACTAACACATCGCAAAAGCTTTATATACTGAGCATGTTAAAGCTTTAAATACTGAACAAGGACACATATATACCCAAGAAACGACTAACACTGGAGGATTCAACCATTTCAATTGTATTCAGGGAGAATTTCCTCACCCACTGAATGGTTGTTGAACCAGGAAATAAAAGAAAAGTATAAAAAATGTCTTCGTCTCCTATCTGTTACTATCTTCTTTCATATAATTCTTTTACGAGCTTCTTATCAAAGAAGTTAAACCAACAAAAAAAAAAATGGGATAAGAATAAAATGAACCCAGAATGGAGTCAGAGAGCAAACGGCATCACAGTCTCCCTAGGACCCCATAGTTCTTATTTATATGCACGGGGCACGTTTGTCTTTTTATTTTTCCTTTCTTTTTTTTTTTTTTTTTCAAAGAGCTATTTTATTTTCCGTGGGTGAAAATAGAATAACCCAGAATGGAGTCAGATAGCAAACAGCAACACAGCTTGCCCTGGGACCCCATAATTTAACAGAAATTATATTTTCTTCACTTTAGTACAAGTTGTTAAGAAATAGAAAAATGTAATTCTACCTCGCTATTCAACCATTAAAAGATTAACCTTACCAACATACATGAATCCTTTGATGGAGCAACATGACAATTTTTTCACCTCTATTAAAAATAAATTAGAAATTAGAACAGAAAGACACCACATTATCTTTACTTCTTGATGAAATTCACTTGAAACTTTGATTATAAGGCTGATAATATGGTTGGCAATGAAGGTGCAAGTTCTTTTGATTTTATGCTTAGCGGTATATTCTCACAATAAAAGAATGTTATGCCAATAAAATTTCTTCAAGCTGAGAATTTATTTGACACAGTTAAACATGTAATAATTGGTTTAAAGGAGATAGACTTTCAAGTATTATCAGTCATAAAAGATAATAATGCTATCAAAAATATCTTTATTCAGTAGTTCATCAAAGCTTTCAATTGTATATTCATACCAGTTATGAAGTCTCTACCTCTTTTCTTCTTATTTGATTCAGTCCATATGCATTAAGATGAAATGCATTAGAAACAACTGGTTTGGTCAAAAAGATGCAAGTAAATGCATGCTGTTTCCAAAATTTTGTCATAATGGAAATCATGAATTAAATAGTATCCAAAGTGTCCCCATTTTGTACCTTACAGAAACTACATGCTCTGGAATCTCACTCGGTTTTGAAATATTGTTATTGTGCTCAAAGGCACTTTCTCCAACTAATCTTGAAAGGCAAAATGCTAATTTAGTTCTGCAAATTTTTAATGAATACCCTATTCAGGGATTATTGACCTAAGGAAAACAGAAATGTTTGCTAAATTTTGCAGATTTGGTGAACAATATTGAATATAATGACAATATATAAAGTTTATCAGCTTAGAAATAAATACTGTAATCCACTAAGAGTAAATGAAGAAAATTTTCCGTTTCTCTGTTCATTCTGTGACTGGTTAGAATCTAGGAATAGCATTTCTCGAAGAAATGTCAAATTAACAAAGTAAACCTTCACTGTTTTTCATTACATGCATTTTTGGAAGTAAAACTAGTACTGCACAGAAAAAAATGACATATTACCTGCAAAATTTCAAACTCATTCATCTTGAGGCAAAATTTCAAACTGATCATCTTGAGGCAAAATTTAAAACTGATCATCTTGAGACAAAATTTAAAACTGATCATCTTGAGGCAAAATTTAGAACTGATCATCTTGAGGCAAAATTTAGAACTGATCATCTTGAGGCAAAATTTAAAACTGATCATCTTGAGGCAAAATTTAAAACTGATCATCTTGAGGCAAAATTTAGAACTGATCATCTTGAAGCAAGGTTTGATGAGTACAGATGTACAAATAAGTGTTTGAGTATAGAAAAAATAGAAAGAATATTTTGTTTTGAGTTCTATAAATGCTCTTTTAAATAATTTCTGTTCTAAGGTAAGTAATAATATGATTAGCAACAAAAAAGAAAACTTCTAACTTTCAGCTAAATTTTCCATCTGTAACATCAAATCAATATATATAGAAAAAATTCAATATGTATTATTTGATCTTTAAATCTAATTATAGCTTGTATCTAATTTATTTGTTAATTTATATTTTTTAAAATTTACTTATCATTTACTTGTTTGTCTATTTATATAAATATTATTTGTTTGTTCCCTAATTCATATAGCCCTGTCGGCTGGGGCTATAGAATACACAGACTGCATCTCTGCAGAGGGTAAGACCCCCATGAGTGTCCTAGATATGACACTAAACAATATGATAGTGAGGCTCCAGTAATACTGGAGTTTTGGGGAATGCAGAGTACCCCCTTCATTGCCATCACTTCCAGGTCTGCTTTAGCCCAGAGCGGTAGCATCTGATAGGGTCCTATCTATAGGTGAAATAGAACTGTTTGACATTCAAACTGAGCACAAACAAATGACTTACATTAAATTGAATTGTTAGAAACAGAACTGTTTGATCATTTAACGGTGTGTAAATAAATGACTGATGTTTAATTGAATTGTTAGTGATACATAGCAATACTTGGAACCTTTTAACTTTGTCTTATGCTAAATTTCTAGTTTGTTTCAGAAGTCTAGTTGAAGAGGAATCAACCTATTGGGCACTAGTCAACTCACTTAACTTGCAAAATGCACTGATAGATGTTCACCAATCAGACATCAGCAAAATGCAGCTCTTTTCCACCTCAAACTTAGTCTCTTTTATATTCATTAAATCTCGCCACTTCATTGAGGCTTATCTTGTTCTCCTCCATAAAACAAGTCACACCTCTTGCATCTTTTTCTTCTTCTGGTTTCCGCGTGCCAGTAGCAGAGAGAGCACACCTTCTGTTTCTTCAAGGTAAGATTGTTAGTGGCATTACTACAACACTCCTCCTGATCCTATGATCACACATGAAACATTCAGGAGGTGGTATTTTGCGCCGTGTGCTTCTTCGTGGTAGTATAGTCACTTGGTCTTCATTAGAAGGGTTATTGGAAGAGGCATCACCAGCATTTGTGCTGGGTGCCTGTTCACACGGTCTCTCTCTAATGGTTACAAATCTTTCACTCGCATCCTCTGAAACCATGTCGGAACAGACCATCGGCTGGCCTGGTCCCACTATGGGTCGCAGATCTTTCACATGGCGTGGCATTCCGTCGACCGTTATGTTCTGTACACTGGTAATTCCGGTCACACATCCCACTTTATATTTTGTGGTACATCATCCATGTGGAGTTTTTACCCACACTCGGTCACCCGGTTTGAAAACGGCCGGCTGCTGATTATGTGTCAGCACCGGTGTTCCATTGATTCCTTTCAGCCGTAGGCGGTACCAATAGACCATAGTGGCTGCTGCTGTTGCAGAGGATACATCATCCTTTGGCGTGACGTTGTACCAGTATACTGCTTCTGGTATAGTACACTGTTTTTTCGCGGTGATCCTTTTTAGAGTTCTGTGACATCGCTCGATGATGCCGTTACCAGAGGGGACGTATGCACAGCAGAATCAAAGTCGGACTCTCCACTCAACTAAAAAGGTTTTAAGCAGGCTGCGCTGAAAAGCAGTGTCATTATCTGTCAGAATCTCTGTCAGCGGGCCCCATTCATAGAAGAGCACCTTCAGCTGGTTGATTACACTTGTCGCATCTTGTCGAGGAAGACGTCGCCAGATGGCAAACCGAGCGGGACTGCAGTCGATCACCGTCAAAAAATGGGACCCGTTACAATGGGTAATATCCGGTGCCATGTTTGTTTAACATTCAAAGCCCTCTTTGACCAGTGCATGGGTGCTGGATCGATTGACTGACATTCTTCACATTCTCTGACGACGGTTTTCACTGTGGCCTTAGAGACCCCAGGGGCAATCTGTTTCACAAAATAAAGTGTCCGCCGCACACCAGGATGACCACTTTGTCGGTGAACAATCTTGATCTGGTCAAGCCCAACTGAGCTCACGGACGCAGTGCAGGCAGGTTGCACAGGCCCAGTATTACTTTTAATTGCATCAAGCCACCTCTGAGGCACTCTAGTCAATCGATCTGCCTTATTTTGGCTAGATTTGACCAAGGACACATTCATTGACAGTGCGTATTCTTTCACCAGTTTTATTATCGTGTCAAGCTGCCGTCGAATGAGCATCTCGCTTGCGGCTTTGGTTTGTACCCTGGCTTTGCCGGTAAGGGTGTCCGAGATCCATTTATGGACACAAGCAGAATCAGTGAACAAATGCAAGGTAGTTGTCTTCCAGAGGATTGCCAAGTTTATTCTTTTAATAATGGCATCGAGTTCTGTAAGGTTAATATGTTGGGAGTCCTTTGCTGGTCGTAACCAACAAGCATCATCTACAACAGCCCCATCATATACAAGCAACACGCCGGTAGCGAGAGAGCTTGCATCAACCCATACGCTAAGGGCTAGGCCATCGACGTACCATCTGCCCTGCGCTGGGTCTTCCTTGCGCACTCTAGTGAGAACCTTTTTAATCATGGTGTTGAGAGGGGCGTTGTCAATTTTGTCATCCCATCCAGCGGTGATGTCACATGCTCTCCGCTTGATAAACGCCACAGCTACATGAAGCCAACCACCCACGGGAAGGTGCCCAACCAATTTGCCGCATAGTGAAAATACGTTCCGTCGCGTGTCCACACGAGGCATGTCTAGGATTTTGTTCCCTCTTCTTCAATACAAAGAGTTATCCTCTCCCCAGACTTGTAACCCAAACACTCGCGCACCATCCTGTAGCCTCTCCGGCTCCTTGCTGAGGAGGCCGAAGCTGCAGAGATGCTCCTTTACACGTGCCGCAGGCACAATGCTCTCATCCACATACACATCATCAATATAGGCAGATGTTGCCCACTGTATGCGCTTGTCCTTCATCAAGATAGCATCAAAAATTGTCTGCATGATGAATGGTGCCACATTGAGACCAAACCCCATGCAGGTCAGGCAATACCTTCGTCCCTTAAATAGTACAGTTTCATAGGACCACAGTGATTGGTGCACACGTACTTGAAGGTATGCCTTGCAAAGGTCTAACATGGATACATTCGATCCTGCTCGCTGCCATTCTCTCAACTTTTCGGTGCATATGTCTGCATGAGCCGTAAACAGATCCACGTGATCATTTAACTCCCGATAGTCAAGAACCAGCTTTACCTTTTGTTTATTCTGCTGGATGACTGCCATTAATGGGATCAGGACCTTCGGGGGTCCCAATTTATCTTCCGGGTAAGGAACTAACCACCCATTGTCAATCCAATTTTGTAGCTCTTTATTGTATTCTGCACGAGTTCTTGCAGTGATGGTGTACTCCACTACTCTGTTGTATAACTTTTCTGGTGGCTGATCACCGGACCACTTCCATGATACTGTCCAGGATTTGGTGCGTTGGTCGAACTCTGTGCGAAAGTCAGGCTGTTCTAGCTCTATTGTTGCACCCAAAGTGTGAGCCGCCACAGCAAAATGTTCCTTGCCTCCTTCGTCGATGTGCACGCCGCCCAATTTCTTGATGACATCCATTCCCAGAAGGAGGTCGAATCCCAATGGCTTGCTATTTACCACTAGCACGTTCATCTTAAAGGGATTTCTGTTGGTCACTGTTAAAGTTATGCTACCAACACCATGGCTTAAAAAGCACTTCCTGCCTGCTGTCAGAATTGTGGTACTTTTCCATACTTCGGGTCGACATAACATTCCACTCACAACGGATGAGGAGCAGCCGGAATCCACCCACACAATCCGATCCATTCCATTGACTTTCACCTTCATTACAGGAAGCACTTCCTCTAGTTTATGTGGGGAGAGAGTAGTGCCGGCCTCTCGCCCCTTGCCTCGTTTTCCGTACACCTCGATCCGACATATCCTTGTTGTTGACACTGATAACAGCGTATCTCCGGGAGCGCTCTTCGTGATTTGCCCCTGGGCTGCCGACAGTCTCTGGCAAAGTGATTGACACCTCCACACTTGTAGTACTGCACTGCGACTGCGTTCTGCTTGTCGGGGGTTGAAGGTGGGGCCACAGGCACACGAGGAAGAACTCGGCGTCGCCTGGCCGCCGCAGCAACAGACTCATCGACCTCTGCCTCTTCCGTCATAAGAGCTCGAGCCCTTGCAAGAATCTGTTCTAGGGTCATGTGCTCCATCCTTGAGGACCCACGCAATTGTCGTCTAACTGGACCGGGGAGTCCTGACACGAAAGCGCAACTGAGCCATCGGTCAGAGGTGTTTTCTTCGATCAGACGCGCTAGGTCCTGTAGGTCATCCAAATATTTGTCCATAGTTTCCCCGGGGCGCAAACGACGCAAGACAAATATGTCAAATGCAACAAAAGGGTCCGGCGCAAAAGTCACGAGGACGGCTTGTTTTACCTGCAGTAAATCCTTCCTTTGGTCACGGGTTAACCGTTGGTATACAGACAGAACCCCGCCTCTCAGCCTGAATGGTAGAACACATTCAACATTGTCAACACCACACATTTTGCACACCAGCTCCACCTGTTCCAACCATTCTGACACTGTGTGGTCGGCTGAGACACCATGAAATTCGGGAATCAGCCGAATGTCAAATGCTTTGCCTGCCATTTGCGTCTGGTTACACGTAGGCCGAAATAGCTTCTAGTTGGTTTCAGAAGTCTAGTTGAAGAGGAATCAACCTATTGGACGCTAGTCAACTCACTTAACTTGCAAAATGCACGGATGGATGTCCACCAATCAGACATCAGCAAAATGCAGCTCTTTTCCACTTCAAACTTAGTCTCTTTTATATTCATTAAATCTCGCCACTTCACAGAGGTTTATCTCGTTCTCCTCCATAAAACAAGTCACACCTCTTGCATCCTTTTCTTCTTCTGGTTTCCGCATGCCGGTAGCAGAGAGAGCACACCTGCTGTTTCTTCAAGATGAGATTGTTCGTGGCATTACTACTACAAAATTGAATAATTTTAAATTGAACTGTTTGATCACTGAACTGTGTGTAAACAAATGACTGATGTTTGTGATACATAGCAATACTTGGAAATTTTTAACTTTGTCTTATGCCAAATTGAATTGTATGAAAGAGGACAATTTGATCACTGAATTGCGTGTAAACAAATGACTGATATTTGTGATACATAGCAATACTTGGAACCTTTAACTTATGCTAAATTGAATTTTTTTAAATAGAACTTTTTGATCATTTAATTGTATGCAAACAAATGCTTGATGTTTAATTGAATTGTTAGTGAACTTGGAACTATTTAACTTAGTTGATTTATGTTTACAAATCATGTATATCTAATATATATGAATAAACCAGATTTGGCATTGAACATCCTACAATGGTTGATATGATATAAAACCAAACCAAACCTAATTCATAATTCAGTTGTTGCTGTATTTGAGTAATAATCAATTAATAATTACAACATTGTAACTTTACAGAATGATTATTAAAATTAGAATAAAATCATACAAATGGAAACAAAAGTCCTAAGGATATAAAATAAAGTGTTATTCAATTGAATAATGGTAAAAATTATTCCAAGTGTAAAAGCAAAACTTTCTTAAAATTTCTTAGGCTGACTACAAAAGCAGACTCATGAAATTTCAAGTCAAAATATTTTGCTCTTAAATAATTTTGAAATAGGTCTCAAGTTTTGGCCCTATTGTAAAAGCCTTTTTTATAGAATGTCATGGAGGCTACCAAAGTTGATATGAATGGGAAGTTTGGTCTTCATAAGAAAATAAATAATTAGTAAATTTCTTTTCTGTTATGCCAATTTATTTTTTTCTAATAACAATTACCATTTCTACTTTACTATCTTTGTTATAAATTAAAAGTTTACTTTTTAGTACAAACTTTTAATTGAAAACAAATATTGTAAAATAGAAATTGTTTAGAAAAATGAATTGATTTTAACATTTGTTTAGACTGACCTGGCATCAGTATACAATTTGAAGTAGTATTGAGACAAAAGATACCTCTATTTACACAAGTAGAAAGTAGAAAAATATAAAAAGATGGATATGAGGAAATCAGATTCTCTTACACTCAGTTTGACAATAGTCAACAGATATGAAAGGGGCTACCATAGCCTAAAAAGAACCACATGCAAAAAAAAGCATTAACAAATGCACAGTCTTCAATAGAAATAAGTAAATCACTTTTTTATTTCTTGATTATATTTGATTTACTTTGAAATTAGGATCTATTTCAATATGAATAGCACAATTTTCTTATATCAAGAACTTTTCTGGACATTATTTCATCCATGTATTTGAATCCTATTTTTATATTTCATATTTGAAGAGAAAAATGATTGAAAACAAATTTAGTGGAATGTTTATATGTTTATTATGATGTGCATTTTGCTTGTCAGAGCTTTGGAAAATTTTAGGAAAAATATTCAGAATGTTTATAGGGCAACATGAACAGGAAACACTTTAAAAGTTGGAGACAAAAAAACATTTGAAATTGCACTTATGGCATTAAATACTGAACTCAGGAAATGCATTATTTCATTATAATTTATTACTAACAATATTTCACTTTTCCTACAATAATAATATTTTCAAATCTTTTAATTCATTGCTTAGATAAGAGCCAAGAGCAATTTTTCCAAACATTTTTCATCTCAAACTTTAAAAGTTTCATAATCACATTGCAATAACATTGTAACATTCCAGCATATTTTTCTGAAGATTTTACGAATCATTTTAAGCTACAATGGTTGATATGTCTTAAAACCAAACCAGACCAGACCAAACCAAACCAAATCTAATTCATAATTCAGTTGTTGCTGTTTAGAATATGCTGAATAGATCTCCCGAAAAATGACCTTAAAAAGAGGTGTCTTGGGTATTACTCAAAACTGCATCTAAAAGTGAGGCTCCAGTTCTGGAATTCTGGGAACTGTAGAGTACCTGTCGCTATTACTCCCAAGTCCACTCTGATCCAGAGTGGTAAGACCTATTAAATAAATGTTTGCCAATGATTAGTATTTGACAGGAATACTTGAAAGTGTATAACTGTGTCCAAACAAATGATTATTATTAAATAGGAATATTTGAAGCTATATAGTTGTGTATGAATTATTAGTATTAGCTAAAAATACTTGAAACCATATAAATGTGAGCAGGTTATGTGTATCAAATTTCAACAATAACCCAAAAAGGTCATTAAACCCAAATCAATATTTGACAAAGTTCTTGACATGTAATAATAAATGTATAAACACTCAACAAAATTGGTATCATCCATATATTTATTCCTACTTCATATTAAAATACAAACACTTAAGGAATTAATTGCATGATTCAAACAAATTTCTCACTTTGTCCTATGCTACACTTAATCCTTTTGAGTTTATTGAAAATATTTTCTCTGCAATGTATTTGCAGAATATAAAATTCAATTATTAAATATAATACTTTCCTTCGACATTTTTTCTTTGACTTGTTCATTTCAAGCTTCGTTAACCTAACTGTCACTGTGAGTGACTGCTTATATGGGCAAGGAAATTTGTTTCCTTAACATTTTTATTTGAATAACTTCATATAGTGATAGTAGCAATAGCTTAAGACTTTAATTTATTGTCGCTAAAAGAGAAATTTTAATTAAAAAAATGTGGAGAAAGAAATGGTGGTGGTCACTACTTGTGGAGTGACAAGTTAGTTCTTGAGGTTTTTTTGAAGACAAAATTCCAAGTGTCATTTCCACAATTTACAACACAAAAAAATATGAACAACACAGACAAAAGAAATTTCACAATGACAAGAAAGCTGAAATAAATAATTTTATATAACAAAACAAGCAAAGAAAAGTCAGTACAATGTAGTAATGTTTATATAGGTTTGTTATCTCTATATATGTGTGTGGGTGCGTATATTAGAAATGTTATGTGAATGTGTGTTGCTCAAACATATGTGTGTATATGTGTTTATCATTAAGACAGGAGGAGAGAGAGAATGGTAAAGTCATACTTATATATGTGCATGTATATTTTAGAACTAAAAAGTAAATACCAATGGAGTAAGTGTCTGCCCACTGACTAAATGTGTGTGTATGTATGTGTGGGACCTAAAAAGCAAATAGCAACAGAATATGTGCCTACTCACCAACTGAATGTTGTGTGTGTGTGTGAGGTAACATTGAAGTCCATGAGAAGTTGAGTAGTTTGAATGATTATAAACATGCTAATTTCGATATGACTATGAACGTATTTTCACTGGCTGTATGTTCTCCCATTTTCAGCTGTATCTTGCTGTCAAGTTGTGGATTGCTGGGAGAGCTGACAGTGAGAGAGTGAAAGAGCAAAAGAAGTTGCTTTTATAGGTGTGAAATACATAGGTTTCCTAGTCATGTGACCAGCTCCAAACACAAGATTTATTTTTGTATAGGACAAATTCCTTCAGGATTCCAAACGCGCAGATGAAGACACCAATACGCGACTAATCTGTCCAACCAGGTTCCCAAAACTACTTAATTTTATTTTGGCACCTATCTTTGCTTTGGGAATAAGTTTTCTACAAGTGAGTTTGGGATTCTATTTTCCCAGAATTTTCCACTTCACATGCTCTTCTCTGACAGTTCTCAAAATATAGGAGTGTAAATCCTATAAAAGTCAATTCAATGAAAACACTGATTTATAATCCTCTCAATCATGTTCATAGAGCACCTATCGAAGAATAAAGACATTGCCAATACTTTGCAAGATAAGCTCATTTTCAGAAATTAGTCTTCCTACAAATCTTATAAATTATGAAAACATTTTTTATTTCTATATCCATAAATGAAACTGTTAGTTTTATTAAATCTTATAAATCTTCTCAACAAAAAACAACCTGCTTTTGCAGAATTAAAAGCAAAAATTACATAATATAAAAAGTGTAATAATGATTATGTTAAGTGGGGGTACTGTGGTTTGGTTTTGGTTATTATTTCCCCCATCATTTATTGTTGGTTTATATTTGAAAAGGCAAATGCAATGTGAAACAACGCGTACAAAAGAACAGTAAAAAACAAAGCAGTACAAACAAAATTAAATTTATATATCAAGAAATACATGAAAAAAGAAACATTACAAATATTCTAATATAGTCGGTTGAATATTCCTGTGTGTGCGTGTGTGTGTAACTAACATGGATATTATGAAAAAAGATTAAATATTGAAAGTGTCCTGTTGACTATAAAATGTATGTGGACTTAGTATTTCAAGTAAGGTATCGATATATAGAAATATAGCAATGCGTGCTAGAAGGCATGTGTCTTCTCCCATGTTGGTTGTTTGTCTCTTTCGGGGTTTGATGAAATTTTTGTGGTGGTGTAGGGGAAAGAAAATTTCGTATTTTGGTTTGGCGCGCAATTTAATTCGACACTTAATTTCACCCAATCAGGATGACCTATCCTATTCAGCCCGGGCCTTCTTTACGGGCAACAGGGAATTGGGTTAGCTGCCAGACCCACTCTCTTTGGCTGGAGAACGCCGTCCAGTGTAGACGTCTCACTGCAGCTCTAAAATAGCAGCAACAGCAGCAGCATGGACACATGAGGGAACCCATCTAATTTATGGATTCCTTGCAAGGAATCCCAGTTCAATATAAATTAGATACATTCCATGCCTCGCACAGGCACAACTTTATGTCACCCTGAAATTGGCTATGTCAACGTGATGCTTTTATTCCGCTCTCAACACCTAGCTACTAATTCACCTCTGGGCCACTTTAATGGCGACAACGCATACTCTCCTCCCCACAAATACCAGACACACAAAACTATATGGTGACTCTAAAGTTCAATCCCTCAAACGTCCGACGACACATGGTGCCATCTCAACCTTCTCAACTTTCTCATGACGCCATTTTGTCTCCTTACTTACAATCTTACTCACCACGAGTCTTGCAGCACAAACACAAACTACATTTCCCATGCTGCAAATAAAACCTATTCCTACACACATTTCGACTATCGCCATCTTACTTCTTCACCTTTCCTTTATTTACTCTACAAACTTAGCGAGGGGACTAACAACACTTAGCGAGGAAATAACACAACGTAAACACACATATGTTACAACAACTCTTCCTCACTAACGACAACACTTACAACCTATCCTCACTAAAAACAAACTTCTCACATGCTAAAGTTGTGTTTGAGGTTGGAGCAAGTCTAATCTATGGGGATTTTATTAAGCCCCAAAAAGCCTGGTTTAATCCTACCTTTTGTAAAAGAATAAACCGTACTCAAACCAGCAGTAGAGAGATGGTGACCGCTTTTGAAGAAAGGAAGACGAACGACTTATACATGCAACAAAATTTATATACAACAACAATAACAAACAGGGTTTTACACCAAATGGAATAAACAACGAATGTGTAAGTAACAGTTCATAAAAGAGAGTTCAAGGAAGAGTTCAAGATGTAAAATATGGTTAGGTTTGTTGTGAAGGTTGTAAGGTAGGTATGTGAAGGTGTTTGAAGGTAAAGTAGGTAAAGTGGGTGGTAAGGTAGTGGGTAAAGTAGTTGGTAAAGTGAGTTTGCAGATAAAATACCTGCTGGAACTTAACTGTGTGTGTCCTGTTCCTTTTAACTCTGCACGTGCATTCGTCGCTCTTGGGTCCCGGTGGTGGAAGGTACCAAAAGTACGTATACCGTCAAGGGGCTGCTACGAAAAGTACCTGATGCTAACAGTTGTGGGAGTGGAACCAAAAGAGAGAGAATCTCCTGTGGGGCTCTTTTTTATAATGGATGCCACGGGACCCCAAGGGGCTGCTGTTGATCGGTGAAACAGGATCACCAGTTCCTTACCAAAATTTTTACAAATCAAAAAGGTAGAACGAGAAAGAAAAAGGTTGCAGAATATATACATTTTTGTGGGGTTGACTGCTGGAAGTCATAATGTAAGAGAGTGAGTGCTTGGAAAACGAGAGTATATATAGGCAATCTTTGTCATGCAGAGACAAAATCAAAGTTGCGGATGCAATTGTGAGCACATGAATTGCGGATGCATTGTGAGCACGTGAATTTCCGGACCAAAGGTTCCCAAGACTGATTAGTTTACCGACGTCCACCATCTTTGTTTCGGGAATAGGGTGCATCACAGCCATTCTAAAATACAGGAGAGTAAACCTTATATATATATATATATATATATATATATATATATATATATATATATATTTTTTTTTTTTTAAATTTTTTATTCCTCACCCTCATATTTTAAATCATAGTGAATTTTCCATTGAGATGTCAATTTTCACACAAAACAAATGAATTTTAGCAAATTAAAATTTACCAACTTTTTAATAAACTCACAAACTTTATAAGAATATTTATTAAGCTTATCTTTATCTAGCAAAAAAAACTAAAAGAATGTGTTGTATCATTCTTTCAGTCTGTCAGAAATCCCGATCTTGTGGGAATTACGTACCTACCTCAGACACAAAGTAGGTTCTTCTCACACTGTATGATGTTCTTGGTTAATTTTATGTTATCATTTTTACTGTAAAAGTCTATTAAATATGTAGAGACGTCATTGAATTGAATACGTATTTAATCTATCAAGGGCCATAACTCAGAAAGCAGGTATATTTTTTGTGTTTTTAATTCGTGTGGCTGGAAGATAACCGTTCGTATCTACTTGGAGAGATAAAAACAAAGAGCTTTAAATATTGAAAAAAAAGAAAATTAACGCCAGTAAGACCTATATCCGACGTCATGTTCTCTAGACTGGTAAGAAGCAAATTATTTTAATCCTATTTAATTGAAAATATTTTTTTGTTTTTATGTTCAGATATGACGACCTTAGCTAAATGGGAGAATAATCTAAATGAATAAATAGAACATGTTTATTACTGTTAAAACAAAATAGAATTGGATATATTATCTATAGATTTGTAACCTATCATAACGACAAATTAATTCCCTTTTAGCTGATTTTTTTTTAAATGAAGTAAGTCGGTAAACAAGTAAGTTACTAAGTATATTAACAAGAATTTTCTATGGATGCCAAGAATTGCAACTTTTTTCGGTAAATAGGTAGGGAGGCAGGATGTTGAATATTTCTAATAATAATTTCCATTCGTTAGGAAATAGACCTATTTAAAAATACACGTGATATTGAATGATGTAACATGTGTTAGGTGCGGCTTCCGTTGTATAAAAATAAAAATCAATCATAAAACTTTGGAAAAAGTATCAATGATTATTTTCATGTGACACCTATGTTTAGAAAGAAAATGAAATACCCGTAATTGTTTTGTTCACTTTCTTAAATTATGGATAATATTTGTTTTTTTGTTTTGTTTTTGTCGATTGTTCGTATTCGTAACAAATGATGAGTACATTTGCTAGGTGCGGTTTAATGTTAAATTGTAGTATTTGTCCACTTCTTGGTATTTCAACAAGAAATGAAAGATTATATTCAGTATTTATTTTTAAAAAAACTTTCGTTGTAGGTCCAAAGAGAAAATAAAAATGTTTTAAAATAGGTAGGTCCACAGAGAGATTTGTATTTTTTAATTAATTAATTAATTTATTTATTTTGTTCTTACATACGTGTATGCTTCCAGCTTGTTGCTTTCGTTAGAGAACATATATGGCAAAAGGTCTTATTAATGGGGTACTCAATGAGACTTGAACTCATTCGTGTTTGCAGTTTGAATGATTTTCCCTTGGTTATGGGTCTTCCTCTCTTTTTCTTAGAGTGTATTTACGTTAGTCTGTTTTACCCTTCTTTGATTATAGAGGTCTTCCTCTCTTTTTCTTAGAGTGTGTTTACGTTAGTCTGCTTTACCCTTCTTTGATATTTGATATGTTTTTGTCGTTGTGTGTACGCGTTGGAGTAGTTTGGGATTTCACTAACATTTATTTTCTTCTCTGTGTGGTAGTGGGATTTGAAATTTACTGGTAACTTTTTTCCTTACTTATGTTTTTTTTTTTTTTTTCTTAATGAATGCTGGTCCTTTTTTTTCTCTTTTTTTTTTTTTAGAGTCTGTTTCTCTTCGCCGACTTTATCCCTCATTTACTTTTGATATTGGATACTTTTAAGATTTTTGGTTACTTTAAATTATTTTTGTTGTGTCTCGTATTTCTTTGATTTTGTCCTAGTTTTTAAGTTCTTCCAGATTTTTTATTATTTCTATGAATATGTGGGGGTTGTATGTAATTTGGTTATTTCAGTAGATGTGCGTCCGTACTTTACGGGTATTGCTCTCTGAATTATTCCCACCACAAATACAACACAAAACTTCACAATCGCGTAAAAGAAATGGAATAGAACACAACGAACATTAAACAACAAACAATTTAATATGCATATAACAGAATATGAAAACAAATAAAATACATGATGTGTAAATGGCCTTTTGGAAAATAAAGTTTGGCAAGAAGAAAATAAATTTGTTTAAAGATGTGTGTATGTTAATGGAGTCCGTAAATAAGTCGTTCTTACTTACATTAGGTTCATAGCGGGTTTTATGATTGTGGCGACAGCGTGTCGCGTTGATGAAAGAATGTTTGTCGGGTTTTTCTTTTTAATGTGATTCTCGGCCATCTGAAGTTAGGTCATGAACTTTAGTTGAGGAATTTGTCGGACACAGTATCGGCTACTGCATTACTGGCTTAGTGGCTTGTGGTGTTGTCTTAGTCTTCGTGTAAGTCTTCGTTTTAGCCTGTGTGTATGTTTGTGTGTATGGCTCCCTAACTCTGTGTTATTTATATCCTACAGGTGGATCAAAGAATCGCCCTAAAATTTTGGCGCGTAGACATTTATTGACCAATCAGATTTGTATTTTACTATTTTATTTTCGAGCCTAAATATTTTCTGTTAGTTCACTTCCGATCCTATTTTTCTAGAATGTTCTATTCTATGTTTTTAGCTGATTGGTTGAAAAATATAAAAATGTAACTTAAATGCTAATACGGTTTTGATCCTAAATTTCTAGAATGTTCTTAAGTATGTTTTTATTGCTTATTTTAAGACTAGAAAAAATGTGTATCCCATAAATAGTTCTGGATGATTTTTGTTGAATGTCGCAACATATGCTAGTGGTTTCTCGTTATTGTGGGGGGGGGTCCTTAATTCTCTTTGTGGTATTTTTTCTACTAATTCCATCCCTTTATTTATTAGTGTTCTTGGGTATCCTCTCTGGTGTAGGGTTGTGTGTAGTTCTTTAAGGCAAGTTTTTTTTTAATTTTTATACGTGATTATTGATTGTGTGTATTCTGCGTGCTAGAGTGTAAGGGATCGATTTTATACAGTTTTGGGGTGGTGGCTTTTGAAGTGGAGGTATTGCTGGGTTGTCTGTTGGTTTGTGGTAGACATCTGTGATGATTTGGCCATTTATGTTTTTTATAAGGATTTTTAAAAATGGTAAATCTTTTGAGCTGTGTTCCATAGTAAATTTTATTTTGGGGTGTAGGTTTTGTAGTAGGTTATGTAATTTGTTGATGTCTCCCCATGGTCAATTTCTAGAATATGAAGCAATCATCCAAATATCTTTTCCATGATTTGGTAAATTCTTCTACATTCGGAGAAAACACAACACAAGGAGTTACCAAATGCAATAATAAACGATGCAAAATATATGATATAATTATAGAAGGTATAGACCTTTAAAATCCCGGAAACCAAATTCAAAATAAATAAAAACTTAAGCTGCAACTCAAAAAACGTACTCTACATAATTGAATGTAGCAAATGCAAAGAAATATACATAGGGTCAACACAGGCCCTTAATACAAGGACATCACTACACAGGAGTAATATCAAAATAAAAGAAAACAAAATTAAATGTTTCAAAACACCTTTACCAATGTAGTCAAGGTAAATTTAAAATAATGCTACTATATCAAACCAATGATTACACGCTACTTCAAATAAAGGAAAAGAATTTTATAGATAAATTTAAACCAAAGTTGAATAAAACATGAATCATACACACACACAAATGGAAATAAACATATATAAATATATATATATACATAAATATACACAAAAAATCTCAAACACATTCACACACAGAGAAAAAATAACTATAAGTGAAATTAGAAACCACTCCAACACACACACACACACACACACACTGTATCAAATATCAAAAATAAATGAGGGATAAAGTAGGCTAAGAGTAACACACTGTAAGAAAAAGGGCCAGCATTCATTAAAAAAAACATAAGTAAAAACCATTCAAACTACAAACTAAGTTCAAGTCTCATTGAATACATCATTAACTAGACCTTGTGCAAGACATGTTCTCGAACGAAAGCATCAAGCTGGAAACACACACACACACACACACACACATATATATATATATACACACTCAAACATGCATAGATTTATGTATATATATATATATATATATATTCACCAACAAAAACATTAAGGAAAAAAAGTTCCCAGTAAATTCCAAATCACACTACCACACATACACACAAAAAAATCCCCAAAACCACTCCAACACACACACATACACACCGTGGCCGTCGCAATAATACCAAGGCCTGCCGGATGAAATGTGACGTCACGTTATTGGATCTATGAATCTCTCGCTTCTTCACAACGTTGAATTATAATCACCAAGTCATTTTTTTTAATAAAGATTTTAAAACTTTTTAAAATGTAACAAGAAAGAAAAGGAATAGACATGTTTTGATTTATACTAGTTTTTATTAATTTTAATTAGAATTAAGAAAAACAATAATTAATTAAAAAAATATAAACATAAACATCACTGACTGTCGGTCGTGTTTGTAAATAAACACGGTTTTAAAGACCAAATTTTTCGTTTATTCATCTAAATTTCAAAAACAATTTAACAAACACTGCTTAAATTTTTATATTTTAAATTTAATTTTGAAAAATAACAATCACTTTTGTTTTAATTGCAAGAATTTTAAAATTGGAATCACTCAAATATAGC